>OY856413.1:312343424-312628424 GCA_963693085.1 Alisma plantago-aquatica | reverse complement strand
AGGCAAGGATCTGGGGATGATCCCAGTCCTTGGATTTGCCTCTCATGGATCGAGGCCTGATCCAGCAGCCATGGACCCGTCTTCTACCTCCCGCAGTCAGCGGGGAGGAGTAAATGAGGACCAAAGAGATCGATCTCCCGCTCTTGACCACTTTTTGGAAAACTAAGCGAGCGAAAATGCTCCTCTCACAAATTCAAACTTGACAAGCCCTAGTTTGATTAGCATTCATGCACCTTTGTGCCACCAAAACAACCCTCTCACTTTCTCATCCCATTCTAGTGGACATGGTTGGGAGCAAGAACCAATCTAATCCTAACCTTAATCCATCACTATAAAAGGACCCCCCTTGAGGTCCGCAACAGCCACACCTTTCTCTCATACTCACCAATGCTCCCCCTCTTGGCCTTGAGTGCCTGAATTTCCTCCCCATCCTTCTCCTTCTAGTACGGCACCGCTGCATAAGATATTTTGGGCATTTTGCCCTCACCTCGTCAGGCGACCGATCAAGGCAACCATCCAACTCATGAGGGTGTGACAAGCGTGGACGACATCTTTGCTACCTCCATATTCCCCTCCTACCCTCGAACCACCTTTGTCGATGAGCCCCTCTCTGCCGCACTTCCTAGCTCTCATGGGTACCCGTGTGAGAGAGAAAGAGGGCTCAAACCGGTCAGCCTAGGGAGAAAATTGCTGGTTCAACAAAACCAACGAACCAGCGTCTGAACAATCAATTAAGAAGTGAACTGGCTGAACCAACATTGAACTGAATCTCTGGACTAGCAATCTGCATCGCCTACATGTCATGTTCCTAGCTATCCAAATGTGCAATCGAACGGTCATCTTTTTCCATATTTAAGGTATTTTTTCTCCTCTCTGCTCAAAAATCAAATAAATAGAAGAATCTTGCAAAAATTGTATTTAATGCATCCTAGCTCCAAAAATTAAAAATAAATAGTCTATCTTGATCAGAAAAATCCAATGAACTGATTAAAAATACTGTTGGAACCTAATTTTTAATGTATTTCACTAAAATACCTATATCCTAAACCCTTGCTTAATTATTTTGACAAATGGCTCAATAATGATGTTAATACTTGAGAAACCCTAATTCTGACTCATAATCATGATTAATCTTTTGAAACCCTGATATTTGACTCTTATGATTATCTTGAGACACAAAAGTCATACTTGACTAATGAATGATCTAATCTAATCTTTTGGACCTATTCAAATCTTGAATATGATTTCATGCCATAAAGTGGTGATTAACCTTGATGATGGACTTGGTCATTATGATTGTGCTAAATCTTGTGACATACCTGATCTAGACCCTTGAACTTATTTCCTTGATGAAGATCTAGAAACTTGAAATATGACTTGAATAATGATTATAAAATTAGGGTTAGCATATGATCCTAGAAAACCTAGGTATGTCATTCACACTTGAAAATACTTGACACTTGAATAACGTTGGACATATTGAAATAATGGTCTATTATAAGTGAATGACCTAACCCTAAAGTTTACATAGGAAAGTGTAACCCTACTCTTGAATATTGAAACATGATTTGTTAAACATCATGATCTTGACCCTTGATCCAAACATTGTGATTTAGGATCTGACTCGAGGGGTCTACCTATTACTTGTTGATCTACACTCAAAATCTTTGGTGAAAGGTATGCTATTATACCTCCTCTTTGGTTGTATTGAAGATACTTTTTATGTATCTCTTGATTGTATACTTGGATATATACTTTTTTGAGATACTATTATCTATTGATTAGGATTGTGTATTTCTTATAATATATTATGAGACAAACTGGAAAACATAAGTGATATTGCCTATTATGACTGCCCGTATATTGACAATGATGATGATGATGTTGATGATGTTGATAATATTGATATTGAGTGCAAGTGACCTCCTCATCCGGAGGTGGGACTTGTACATGGGCCTCCTACCTCATATGGAGAGAAGGATCCTAGTGACCTCCCCCATCGCGTTGGGGTGACAAAGTCATACACTATATATATATATATATATATATATATATATATATATATATATATATATATGCATGCTTCTCGATTACATCATAGTGGGAACTTGTAATAAAAATTGAATTGTTTGAAATAAACATCTTGTCGAATAAATTTTGGATTTGGAAAATCACTTGTTATAATTTTCTTTAATATAATTCATGCCAAGTATACTCTTTTGCTATAAACCATTTTACTTGATTTTAATAGCATGTCGTGCAATTGCATGATTGTGTCTTGATTTTCTTGATTTTAGGTAAAATAAATGGAACATTGACTAAGATCGCTTCTGCATTCCATATACTCTAATGATAAAGATAAATCGGGTATATCTCTTATATTGGGTTAGTTTGTTCTTTAAATATCCTATTTTTGAGTTATTATTTCTTATTGTATATGCCAGTGTGTGAGATCCTTCAGGCCACTTAGGGACGGGCGCTTCAATCCTTTTACCACTATCTAGGTAGTGGGAATGGGATTGGGGTAAGAATGGTTCTGTGACAGTTGGTATCAGAGCATACACACTCTTGTATGCTTTAAGTAAACAATTTCTCAAGCCTCTTAAACCCAAGAAACCCTAAAGTCAATAATGGTGAAAATTGAGGTATCTAGGCTTGGGGTCCTGGCATAATTTCTCCTATCCGTCTTAACGGTGGCTGATATCCCCCGCTCTACCTGGCCTTAATTGATCCAGAACTGGACCTAAAGGTTCTCTTGTGAAACCCTAGAGAGTTTTCTAGCATCTCATCTCTTCTTTAAGGAATATCCTAAGCCACCCATGTAGATTAATATTAGGTAGTCTTCTCATCTCCTCGTGTGGTCCTTTCTTGTGACCTTTTACCACATGATGTATCGATTATGGGTAGCTTATGAATGGGAAAAATGAATATCACTAAATTTTGAAAGTCGATACCATGATCTGACCTTAATTTGAAAACTCAATTTTGATCAATGAATCTTGAATACTGATATATGACCCCTAATATCATGCAAACTTAATTTAGCCAAAACTTGACTACATGCTTCCTATAGTTGAGATAAATGATAAAAATCGTGTTTTGGTAAAATAAGGCTAATTTATGCCTAATTATTGATTAGGTTCCTATTTGATTTAATCCATGATGCACTATTATTGATTAAACCTCAAACATAGTTAAGTAAACTTTTTCCCTATTTGATGCACATCATGACTATGCCATCAAGTGATTAAGTCTAGGACTCGCAAAATAAGGATGTAAGACTATGCTGCAAACAACAGTTTCCTATTGACTATTGATGCCTTCTTATTCTCAATTTTTGATATGATGATTGTGAGTCTATATTTTGCACTATTATGCTCTAATTCCTCGAATGCCCAATCCAAATCCTCAATTCCCAAACTATATCACTACCTTGATTAGGAAAGGAATGCAAATATGACAATATGGTTGCCCTATTATAATCTTGAATTTGATCTTATGACCTCGTATAATATGATGTGATCATTGATAATCTCCCTATTCAAATAATCTCAATGGATAATGACTAATGTAGGTAATGTGCTAGATTAGGGTGGTAGTTGTCTAATGACTCTCCTAACCTAAGCCACATCCCTACTATGACTACATCTAAATTGTCACCTTGTTGATCATTTAGAGTTTGGAAAGGTATCCCCTTTCACCCAATTTGGATTGGTTGACCTAAGCCTAATAGGTTAAACCCATGGTTGATACTCAATCTTGAATCTTGATATAATGACAATCTTGAAATATGATAATGTTGACTATTGCTTATGGCTAAATTCCTAGAAAGACCTAAGTCTAGATCATTCATCAAATTTTGATACCATTATTGATTAATATCACAAATGTTGCTCGAATAATTAATTGAATATTTCTTGAATATTGTTGCTCAGATATTGAATATGGATGAATGATCTCCCCTAAGTTCTTAATTGGAATCTAAACCCTAAGCTTTGTAATATTTCAACCTATGATCTTGATGTCCAAATTTCAACTCTCGATATCAATATATAAAATCTTGACTCATGACTAATTATTAGAATTCTATGATCACCCTATTTGGTTCTTGGGGTCACCCTCGATATATGAATGATGAGTTTCATATTATTGTACTCTCGACCCAAAAACTCAGACCTTGAGGATTTTGACTCAGTGTTGATTTTTGAGGATAGTAATGTTGAATATGTACATAGGGCTAATTTCCTAAAAATGACCTAGGACTAGATCATTAACCCACCTCAAATATACTTGATGAAGAAATTGATTATGAAATTTCTAAAAATTGATGATTGATTATGGGTGGATGATCACGTATATGGTCTGAATAGGAATCAAAACCCTAGACTTGCATGTTCAGAACCTAAAATATTGGGATAATTAAATCTTGACTCTTGAATTACAAATCTTGTTCATACATGACCCAATTTAGCCCATGATGTATAAACTTGACTTTTGATCCCAATTCTCATTTAGTATGGAGACATAACTTGTAAGTGAACCTGATTAACAATATGTGATCGTTTGACCTTTGAATTAATAATTACAAGTTTATGAGAGATTGTTGATATGGTAATAATTTTGACGACATGATTTTAATTTTTATAATTGAGGAAGTTGCAATATTTGAGGATATGAGTTAGGATTGGATAGTTCTAGTTTTTTAGGATGCTTTGAATTTTGGGGACAAAATTATTTTTAAGGAGGGAAGGATGTGACAAAGTGGATTCCCCCATATTTTTCATATTTACTATTTTTCCCTCATCATGTTCACTCATGACCTCACTCTATCATTATTTGACTAGTTGATCACTATTGATACTCAAATTTGAAATATGATGACCAATGTGTACTGTATACACTTTATGACACCACATATTGGATTAATTTATCACTTTGTCCAAAGAAGTGCAATTGTCCATGAAACTTCATCTTCTGGTCCTAAAACATTTTCTAAAGGTTCTCCACTTTTTTGTGATGTTGTGGTCCAAATTTCAGAACAATTGACATTCCTACGATTTTCTATGAATTATTGAAGTTAATGTGTTGAAAACCATTATTTTTGTCTTTTAATTGACCTTTTTCCATATCAGCAATCCAAGGTAAGGATCCAGGGATGATCCCATCCCTTAGATCTACCTCTCACAGATCCAGGCCCGATCCAGCAGCCACAGACCCATCTTCTACCTCCTGCAATTAGCGAGGAGGAGTAGATGAGGACCAAAGAGATCGATCTCCCTCTCTTGACCACTTTTTGGAAAACTAAGCGAGCCAAAATGCTCCTCTCACAAATTTGAACTTGACAAGCCCTAGTTTGACCAGCATTCATGCACCTTTCCATTTCCAAAAGAACCCTCTCACTTTGTCATCCCCTTTCGGTGACCATGGTTGGGAGCAAGAACCAATCTAATCCTAACCCTAGCCCAGCACTATAAAAGGACCCCCCTGAGGTCCACAACAGCCACACCTTTCTCTCAGACTCACCAATTCTCCCCCTCTTAGCCTTGAGCACCTAAATTTTCTCCCTATCCTTCTCTATCTAGTACAGCACCGACGCATAAGCTATTTTGGGCGTTTTGCCCTCGCCTCGTAAGGCCACCGATCAAGGCAGCCATCCAACTCACAAGGGCGTTACAAGGGTGGACGACATCTTTGCTACCTCCATCTTCCCCTCCTACCCCAAAACCACCTTTTCCATTGAGCCTGCAACACTTCTTGGCTCTCATGGGTGCCCGTGCGAGAGAGAAAGAGGGCTCAAACCGGTCATCCCAAGGAGAAAACCATCGATTCAACGGAACCAACGAACCGGCATATGAACCAATCAATTAAGACGTGAATCGGCCGAACCAACATTGAACTGAATCTCTGGACTATCAAGCCGCATCACCTACATGGAATGATCCTAGCTATCTAAATGTGCAATCGGACGGTCATCTTTTTCCATATTTAAGGTATTTTTGCTCCTCTCAGCTTGAAAAACAAATAAATGGAAGAATCTTGCAAAATTTGTATCTAATGCATCCGAGATCCAAAAATTACAAATAAATAGTCTAGCTTGAATAAAAAAAATCCAATGAACTGATTAAAAATACTTGTGGAGCCTAATTCCTAATGGATTTAACTTAAATGCCTATATATTAAACCCTTTATTAATTATTTTGACAAATGGTTCAACAATGATGTTAATACTTGAGAAATCCTAATTCTGACTCATAATCATGATTACTCTTTTGAAACACTAAGATTTGACTCTTATGATTATCTTGAGACACAAAAGGCATACTTGACTAATGGATTATCTAATTGAATCTTTTGGACCTATTCAAATCTTGAATATGATTTCATGTCATAAAGTGTTGATTAATCTTGATGATGGACTTGGTAATTATGATTGTGATAAATCTTGTGACATGCCTAATCTAGACCCTTAAACTTATTTCCTTGATGAATATATAGAAAATTGAAATATGACTTGAATAATGATTGTAAAAGTAGGGTTAGCATATGATCCTAGAAAAACTAGGTATGTCATTCACACTCAAAAATACTTGACCCTTGAATAATGTTGGACATGTTGAAATATTGGTCTATTATAAGTGAATGACCAAACCCTAAGGTTTACATAGGAAAGTGTAACCCTAATATTGAATATTGAAACATGATCTATTAAACATCATGATCTTGACCCTTGATCAAAACATTGTGATTTAGGATCTGACTCGAGGGGTCTACCTATTACTTGTTGATCTATACTTGAAATCTTCAATGAAAGGTATGCTATCATACCTCCTCTGTGGTTGTATTGAAGATAATTTTTATGTATCTCTTGATTGTATACTTGGATATATACTTTGTTGAGCTATTGTTCCCTATTGATTAGGATTTTATATTTCTTATACTATATTTTGAGACAAACTAGAAAACATAAATGATATTGCCCATTATGACTGCTCGTATATTAATAATGATGATGATGTTGATGTTGATGTTGGTATGTATGCCCATAGAGCTAGCCATATGATGATTGTTATGACATACTTTGTAAATGATTTGAATAATAATAATAAAGGCAATTTCCATCTGTATGTTTTAATTGTTTTTGATATAATAGTATTACATAATAGATGTCTAGAGAATGAAAAAACTCAATGACGTATGTCTTAAAGTATGTGACTTGAACAATGAGATCATACAGATGTTAAGAATATGTACATTCTCACTAATGTCCCTAGTCAGTTGTTATTGTGGAAATAACCACAAACATCAATAACACAAAAGACTAGAGTGTGTATTGGTTGATGACAGAATCTCATCAGTCATGATATATGGTATCAAACCAAGCACACAGATACATGTTAGAGAATAGTGTATCAGACAGACCCACTATAAGAGTGATGCATGGAAACCACACTTGGTTAGTCATGATCATCTCTTATAATATTGGTGGTGACTGTTGTTCTTAGACCTGAAATCACTACACTCATCACATGTGGTTGGGTACACTTTGACATCATCAAGAACAGTCCTGAAATATGGGTTGTTATAAAAGTGATGATTGGGTGACTTTGACACATGGGGTTTTGATTGTGAGTGATAGATATGGAATTTGTCCCTTCTAAGGGAGTATAATATCCTATCCACTTGATAAGCAAGACTGAGAAATACATGGCCATGTACATGTGAGTCAATATATGATATTGATCTTGCATTTATCTCAAACAGACTACTCTAGTTCAAGAAACATGGATTGAACATTTGTAGAGGATGACAAGTCCATGCCTCGAGTTCAATCTAGATATCACTGACAAAGGAATTGTACATTCACTATAACACCAATAACAGATTGTAGGTTGAAAGTTGTTCTCCAATTTTCCTCTTGACTTGGGTAGCACTAATGTGCAACTAGGCGCCGCTCTTTGCTTGTGATGTCATAAGTTAGTTATGGACATTCACTGCCAATGTGAAATGGAACCTATAGGGTCACACACATAGGATTAACCTAGAAGAGGATTTTATCCATGAATGATTTATTACTAAAGTGTTTAGGTACTCAATTTAACATTCAATCATTAGACTTGACTCAGAATCATCAAGTTCAAGTGTTGAACCAACTGATTGGAGTGTCAGATTGATTAAGAACTGCATTGACTGAGTTTTGCACAACCTGGACCACCAACCAACTGGTTCACTGGGTGAACCAGTCGGCTGGTTAGTGAGACAACCGGTTCACTCTAGTGAACCAATCGGTTCAAATCGACCAAACGAGTAGGTGTTGGGTTTCCCAGTTCATGAGAAAAGATCCTCGTTTCACTTGTTCAATTCGATTGGGACAAGAATTCATCTTTGCATTAATTAGAAACAAATAAGTAAAGTCAATTGTGGGCAAATCTGGGAAGTGAAACGATCGGTTCACTGGGTGAACCAATCACCTCACCTACCCAAATTACTGGTTCAGTTATGAACTGATCAACTCACTTATCCAAACAACTGGTTCAATTGTGAAACGATCGGTTCGCCTGCCGCAGTGAAATCATTCATGGAAAATATGGACCCTTCTACTCCCACACAGACTGGAAACCCTGACCCTCCTACCCTCTACTATAAATAGAGGAGTACAGGGGGATTCTCAGAACACACAACTCATAACATCAGTTGCTCTAAAAAGTTGTTGTTCTCTCTAGCTGTGGTAACTGAGAGAGCCAAGCAAGTTCTTCCCATCCAGGGAGCAATAGTGAGGGAAAGATAACTACAGAAAAGTGACTGGTGGTGGGAGAGTATGTCGGTGACTAGTACGTCGACATAAGGGGACAACTCCTTCTAGTATGTCCATCAAGATGACTAGAGTTCTCGATAGTATGTGTGGACTATCTATAGAGGCGGGAGATTTATGCCGATCAATAGGATTACTGTCAACCGCAGTCTGGGTCAAGACCAGGAGCTAGACAAACATCATCAAAGACTAGGTGGTTAAAGACTGCACTAGTTGTGAGGTATTTTTGTTGAGAAAGCCTCAGGACCAGGTATATCTTACTAAACCATCTTTCCTATTGCATAGTTTTTGATGTGATCTGTTGGTTATGGGTTTGTGATTAGATAAAAATTTTGTTTCCTCTTCCTATTCTGTCCCACAAAATCCAATAGTGGTATCAGAGCCACGTCAACATACTATGTTTTAGGATAAATTGATATGATCAGGTTTTGGTTTTTTGCCATTTATTTACTGCATGTGATGTGAATACTTTAATTGGCTAATTTGTATATCTGATAAAACACCACAAATCCCTATATGCATATATGATATGGTATATATATGCAATTGATACGCGTTGCCCTAAAACGGTTTTAATGGTGGAAGTGTTGTGTGGTTATGGCCTATAAACCCCTTTGTGTGTGCTTGGTTGGTTGTGGTTGTTTTCATCTTGGTCTGCGTACTGAGTCCTTTCTTCTATTCCAGATGTAACTTGAGATAACTTGAGCCTTCTCTTCTACCTTTTCTCCCCCCCCCCCCGAATGTAACTCAGGATTTCCCAAAAATATATGTAAAAGTAGGATAGTTTTATTTCATGTTATGTCAAAGACTAGTGGGAACCCAGACAGACAACTAAAGGACTGAGACGACCGGATGATGGTGTGAGATGAGCGGTTGGTGGCCTAACAAGGAGCATGACAACCCGACGAATCGATCGTCTGGAGGTGCCATACGATCAGTTGGTGACAACCACCCGACTGGCCAGGAGGCAAGCCGGTCAGTCATTGGATGAGCTAATCAACCCAAAATGTCTAAAGCACTGATCTTCATCAACTATAGGTTGTTGCATATGATGTAGACCTAGATGACCGTAATTCCTTATGGCTCAAGGAATTACAATAGGATGGTCATAATCATCACTTTATCATTTCGCATGTTTTCTTAAGGGATATAGCATGTATATGATACGTATTGTATATGTGGTGATTGGATATGTATATGTATATAAATACCAATCCCCTCAATATAAATATTAAGTTTAAGATGCCTTCCAAAGGCAGCACACATGAAAAACTTGATCGACTAAGTGCCAGCACACCCTAGCGTGGTGCACCGTCTATCTCATGGAAGTGTGATGGTGAATGTCTGCCCTAGCAGGGTGCATATTCATTGTATTAGTGTTTGGGTTGGACTTAACTAGGTGACCTTGATCAGATCAAGCACCTTGAGGCATGGAGATGTACATGACAAAGAGTTTTGCATGACATCTATCAAGAGTTGCATAAGATACAATTGGCAAAAGTTACCTACCTAAAAGAATCTAGTTGTGGGTGACAGCCCTAGCTGGTCCATGACTTAGAGGAAATCAGGATCTTGTTCACGAGAAGGTTGTACACTACAATCTTTTGAATTGATGGTGAGGGCTATCAGTTTGAATAAAATAGTGGGAGCGATAATTAATTAAAGGCCTAATTAAATATCGATAACCTTATTCAAATCAAATCAAATGAAAAGGAGTTTTGACAAATTGCAAATGTTTTCTCTTGTAGAATCAAATGGCAAAGAAATCATCGTTGAAATTGGATAATTTAATTGAGATATATTTACATAACTAGTTAAGGACTATGATAAGTGTTCTGCATATTCCTAAGACACTAGTGGTTGTAGAATCTGCTCTATGTACGCCTAAGGTGTTGTTTGAATGCAGACTGACAGAGGGAGATCTAGTTAGACCCCATGTGCTCAATATGATTTGGCATATAGAATGTCTGGAGAAACTGGGATTTCCTTTAGGTCAAGAGTTGGCCACGAATATGATTTTGCAATCGTTGCCTAAATCATATAGCATGTTTATCAAGTATTACTACTTGTGCAACATGGCTAAACCGCTGTCAAAGCTTCTTGACTTTAGACAAATATTGAAGCAAAAATGAAGAAGGACAGTTCCATGATAGTGATCAGTGGAATGGAGTCCAAGGACACATGCAAGGTATAGAAGCGTTCTCCCGCCAAGCCGAAGTCCAAGTCTTCTGCACTCAAAATATGGAGAGGATTAAGGGAATCAAGGAAGATGAAGCAAGAGATAGAGATCTCTACTTCCAGTGTATACATAATTGAGATTAACTTTACTACTTCTTCATCATGGGTACTTGATACCGGATGTGGATCACACATTTGTTCAAATGTGAAAGATCTAAAAAGAAGTAGGCCTTTAGCTAAAGGTGAGGTTGAACTATGTGTTGCTAATGGGGAAAGAGTTGCTGCCAGTGCATTAGGAACCTATGAGTTATCTATACCAAGTGGGTTGATAATAGAGTTACAAAACTGCTATTATGTACCTACCATTAATAGGAATATCATTTATGTATCTTGTTTGGACAAGGATGGATTTGAATTTCTTATTAAGAATGGAAAATTCTCCATTTGTAAAGATGGAATCTTTTATGGCGGTGCCCCAATGTCTTATGGTCTATATTTGATAGATCTATAGACAAGTGTATACAACGTAAACACCAAAAGACAAAAACTCAATGACTCAAATAAAATATACCTTTGGCATTGTCATCTAGGGCACATAAATGAGAACTGCATATCTAGTCTCCATAAAGATGGATATCTAGACTCCTTTGATTTTGAATCAATAGAGACATGTGAATCTTGTTTGCTGGGTAAGATGACAAAGACTCCCTTCTAAAGTAAAAATGAGAGAGGGAGTGATCTATTAGGACTCATACATACTGATGTATGTGGGCCTTTTAGAACAAATGCTAGAGGTGGGTATCAGTACTTCATTACCTTTATTGATGACTTCAGTAGGTATGGTTATGTTTAGTTGATGAAACATAAATCGAAAACCCTTGAAAGGTTCAAGGATTTCATGAATGAAGTATAGAACCAACTTGGAAAAAGTGTTAAGGCACTTCAATCCGATCGAGGTGGAGAAATACTTAAGCCAAGAGTTTGAGGACCTTCTAAGAGCCCATGGTATTATATCACAATGGACTCCACCTGGAACACCACAGCATAATGGTGTTTCAGAAAGAAGGAATCGCACATTACTATATATGGTACGATCTATGATGAGTTTTGCCAATCTTCCAACTCCATTTTGGGGTTATGCTCTTGAAACCGCCGCGTTTACACTTAACCGCGTACCATCTAAATCGATTCAAAATACGCTATATGAAATATGGTACGGGAAGCGTCCCGATGTGTCTTTTATGAAGGTTTGGGGATGTGAAGCTTATGTCAAGAAAATGTTTTTTGAAAAGCTTGGGCCCAAATCTGATAAGTTTTATTTTGTTGGATATCCCAAAGAAACAAGGAAATACTACTTATACCACCCAACTGACAACAAAGTGTTTGTTGCTAGGAATGTTGTATTCCTAGAAAAGGAATTTATTGTCAAAGGAATCAGTGGGAGGCAAGTAGAACTTAAAGAAGTTTGAGATCAACAAGAAAACATTGAACTGGTAGATGAACAAGAGGAACATAGA
Source organism: Alisma plantago-aquatica (assembly GCA_963693085.1). Taxonomy (NCBI): domain Eukaryota; kingdom Viridiplantae; phylum Streptophyta; class Magnoliopsida; order Alismatales; family Alismataceae; genus Alisma; species Alisma plantago-aquatica. The sequence continues at coordinate 312,615,920 of OY856413.1, read as the reverse complement.
GAATCACAAGCTGTTGTGGAATCTCAAATTCCTCAAGTAATACATGGACCTCGTAGATCTAGTAGGACACGCCTTGAGCCTGAAATATTTGGATATCTTGTGACTCAAGAAGGCGGTGAGTTGGTCATAGATGATGAGCCAACTACCTATCTAGAAGCTACGTAGGGACTAGATTCTGAAAAATGGCTTGAGGCCATGAGATCTGAGATGGAATCCATGTATACCAACAAGGTATGGACCTTGGTGGATCCACCCGAACGGGTGAAACCCATAGGGTGCAAGTGGGTCTTTAAGAAGAAGACCAACATGTATGGCAATGTGCAAACTTATAAAGGTAGATTGGTTGCAAAGGGTTTCAGACAAGTTCAAGGTGTTGACTATGATGAAACCTTTTCTTCGGTTGCCATGATTAAGTCCATCAGGATTGTACTTCCTATTGCAGCCTACTATGACTATGAGATTTGGCAGATGGATGTTAAAACCACATTCCTTAACGGGAATCTTGTAGAGGGTGTGTACATGACACAGCCTGAAGGTTTTATAAATCCAAAATTTGCAAATAAAGTCTATAAGCTATAAAGGTCAATCTATGGATTGAAGCAAGCATCTCAGAGCTGGAATCTTTGATTTGACGAAGCAGTCAAAGAGTTTGGCTTTAGTTAAAATGAAGATGAACCTTGTGTGTATAAGACAGTTAGTGCAAGCATGACTACATTCCTAATATTGTATGTAGATGACATACTATTAATGGGGAATGAAATCCCTACTTTACAAAAGGTAAAAACATGGCTTGGAAATACATTCTCTATGAAAGACTTGGGAGAAGCATCAGATATCTTAGGAATCAAGATCTATAGAGATTGATCCAGAAGGCTTCTTAGACTAAGTCAAAGCACATACATTGACAAAGTGTTGAAGAGGTTCAGCATGGAGAACTCAAAGAGAGGAAACATACCCATGGTTCATGGATTTCCCATCTCAAGAGCTCAATGTCCCAAATATTGTGAAGAGAGGGTGTTATGACCGCATCTGAGCTTAATTGGTAAACTAGGGTTTACCTGGATGATTATATGCTTAATTGGATTGATCATTGCTTAAATCTAATTAATGGTGATAACTCAATTATGATGTTTTAAACCTAATAAGAACGTTAAGTGTTATATTGTTTGAGAAATTAGGGTTTGAGAAATATAAACCCTAGTTGGCTGAAATTAGGGTTTTGATGGTACATGAGTATGGAATTTGATCAGGATAGCAGTGTGGTAGATGATTTTTTATATTTTCTAAAAAAAAATATTTAATTGCATTTTGGATATGATATGGATAAATCAATCATGCATATTGGAGAAAAATTTCAGAATATTTGAGTGTCCTTTGAATGTAGTTCTCAGTCAAACTATATTTCGACCAAAATGTTGACAGAGTACTTTTCAGCAATGTAGTTTTTTATTTTTATTTATTTATTCGTAACTCCAAATGATCTGAAATTTTAACTGGAGATCTGAAACTCAATAATAAACAATATTTAAAATTTTCATAATTTTTGGATGTGGTTAGACCTTATCAGTAGATGAATTATAGTAACTAACATTTTTGCAGAATTCTAGATAGTAGTCCACTATTTGATTTTTAATTATTTATTGGAGACTTTAATGATATAAATTTTAATTGAAGATTTATAACTCAATTATAAACAACATGTAAAATTTTCATAATTTTTAGAGAAGGTTTGATCTCTAAAATACATGAATTACAATAACTTTTTATGACAGACAAATCTGCTAAAATAAGAAAAAGTTTAGTGAGGGGTCAATGTGCAATTGACCCAAGCAGCTCAATTCCTCTATATGGTCAACCTAACACACTAGAAGCTCTCATAATTCGTGATTCATTCTAGAGAAATGAAATCCTAGAGAGAGAGGGAGAGTTAGGATTTGAGAGGAGAAAGTGATGGAGATGCTGACCTAGGGTTTTGCGGTCTCAGGAATGATGAAATCATGTAAGTTTAGCCTCTTTGGATATAGTTTTATGGTGAATCTTCTCTCACATGTCAATATTCCATCCCTCCTCTGATTTGATCTGAAATGGTGTCAAAACTTCCCCTTTTCTCACTCTTTCTTCATAATCCCTCATTTTTTAGGGTTTCCGAGTTGAAAGGAAGAAGAATCGGGTGAATTGCTAGGGATTTGATATGAGATCGAGATTTTCAGGGATGACATGCATTTTTAAGGTGTTTTCACACCTTATGGTGAGTGGGAACTTCTTTTAAATAGTATATTGCACAAAAATTGGTCAAATCATCCATAATCTTTAATTGCTTAGTATGCGACTACAAACCCTGAATTGTCTGTTTGATCTAAGTTGTTGCAAAATGACATGAAATGGATTCTTCCTCTATTTGGATGAATTTCATATGATAAATTCATATTATAAATGTATACAATACATCCTAATGATAATTCCCTAAGTATTCGCAAAGTAATAAGAGTAAACTGAAATATAGGGAATTTGTCTGTGACTGAAATTGCTATATAATTAAATAGAGAAATTTGTTTATCTGGATCCCCTTGGTTATGAATGATTGTTTATCTAAAAGCGTAGTACATATATGTCAGATATTATTTTGGATTTCATGTGATGTGAATAGTGTTTTCTTGATATCTTCATAAAGAGGGTGAAGCCCTATATGAGTGGAAAGTTGGAAATTTGTGAATAAATATTATGAAATCCATTTGAAGTGTTTTTCTTGGCATCATAGACTCTATTTATGCAATGTTATTCTTGATTCATAATATCTCAATGAATGGCATGGAAAATCCTAATTTAGCTCAATTCGAGGATTTCATACATATGTTGATTGTATATGACTTGTTTAAAGAAATCTGTATTTAGTGGATGTTTATGACATATTAAATCCTTATGAGAGCCATGTGATAAGTGAATGAGGTAAATGAAACCCTAAGGATAGGGTGTTCAATGAATTAAGCATTTTGATTATCATGTTCTCAGTATGAGATGCACAACCCAGGATTTGGGTCGATGTGCACGTTTTCCAAAAAAGTGCAAATAATTTATGGGTGCAAATGGTGATTACTCGTATGCCAAGTAATTAGCTTTTATTAGTATATTAAGATGTTTAATTGCATGATTCTAGTGTATAAGTGCCAAATGGACATGCATTATGTTTATTTCAGTATTTCAGTCTGCCTGCATGTATAGTATGTTGATTTCTTAGTAAATTACAATGTTTTAAATATACTGCTATGCCAAGTTTAGAATGATGTACATGTTGTATTATAAACTTAAATTATATAGACATGGTACCATAGAGATATCAGAGTCAAGTATAAGTAAGAGAAAGGTACAATGTAGAAAGAGCTTTCCAAGAATAATAAAATAATAGACATAGGTGCCCTGAACACTGTAGATTCCCTATAAATGTCTGCACTGTAGGGATGAAATGATCCACCCTGGAAGCGACCAGTATACGGGGATTGGATCGCACCCACAGAGCGTGCGGGGAGACGAAGCCCTTGAGGAAGTCTCCTAAGAGAAGATAGGTTATCCAACATGAACCGGAGATCTCGGTGGTAACCCAGAGGTACCCACAGAGCGTACCAAGATGAGGCCCACAGAGCGTCTCAGACCCTCTGCCTGTGTACTCAGCCTAGAAGGAGAGGTCCAGTTAAAGGCCAGTTGTTTAGCCGCCTTAGTCAGACATGATGGTTTGAATCAAGCAGACCCAGATTCAGTTCTAGGCTTAGCTTCCTGGGTTTTAAGCTAAGTCTTATATGGTGAGATCGTAGTTCACTACCAGTCTTCATATGTGGAGTACACTGCATATGATCAGGGCATAAGATAAAATATGTTCATATAGGTTTAAAGAGTTTCTTATAAGTAAGATAGGCTAAGAAAGATTTGAGTACAGTTTCCCAGTAATTATTCTTTGTATGTTTCTGAATTATTAGTTCTCTTTGAAATTAATCAAGAATGCTCATATATTGATTTACTCTTGTTGATATCTAGAGTATCCTGCCATATTTATGATTGTCAATGATCAATCTCTTTAAAGCTTACTATTGTTATAATTGATATCAGTTACTCAAAAGTATATTTGTAATTATATCAGTGCTTTAGACTATTTCTTTGAAGTACTCATTCACTGACCAAGTAGGCTCACCCCTCTACTCACAATTTTTAGGGAAATCATATGGACTTGAAGAAGATATCAATGCATCAGAGTAGATCTGCTAGAAGAGTTGAGTCTGAGTATAGTTAAGTTCAGTCGGTCCTTGTCACTCTAGGTCCTTGTAAAGAAATAAGAAAGAGTTGTAAATGATGATGTATAACATTATTCCTCTTTTAGCAATATGTGTGAATTAGCAAGTCTTATGCGCTTAAAAGTATGAGGAACATAATGAATGTTCATACATGCATTTTTACTGTTGAAATCATATTAGAGAAATTAATGTTTAGATTCCCTTGTAAAGTTGGTTTATGTGGTTCAATGCGAGAAAACAAAGAGTTTTGAAAGAGAAGAAAAAGTTAAGGGTGATCTTTGTATTACGTTAAATCCTCAATTTATGCCTTAATATCATTATTAGTGGAAATTGTGAGATCGTGGTGTAACAGGTTTGGTATCAAAGCTTAGGCTGGGTTGTCAGGGACCATTAAGTTAGTAAGTTAGAGTCATAAGTGTGGAAGATAGAAGATGTTATGGTGTTAGCTTTGGGGATTTGAGTATTTGGATATCATGGCCTGGTATCTGCGTACTTGGATCAACCAGTATCAAGCTACTCTATCTATTCTTTCATGTATACCCTGGCCAGGTATGCACTGGAAGGATGGGCTAGAGAGGAACCCTAGAAATATTAGGGTTACAAATAAGATAAGTAACATGAATTAAGAGCATAAATATAAAATGAGATAGAACTTTCATTTCATATTGTTGTTTTATTGGAGATGAATAGAAATGCTCTTATATGTTTGAATTCAGATATTCAGTATTTTGAAATATATATATATATATATATATATATATATATATATATATATATATATGGGTCTTTAAGATTTGTTGTATACTATGCAGTTGTAGCATTTATTGATTACATTTTTTGTATCAAGTAGACTAGAAATGATATTTCAATGAACTTCCTAAGTGGATATTCTTTCCACATGTTTGAGATTAATAGGAGTTGGTTAATCTTAAGTAGCTCTTGGCTTCAGGACTGCAGGTTTGGCCTGGTCCGGCTGGAAGGAAGCATTATTAGGATCTAATGACTCCAATTAACAATATGATAAGAGTAGACTCTGGATAAATTAGACCCACATCATAGTGAGAATGTACATACACTAAGATGTTGAAACATATGGGAATGATTAGAATAGCTAAGAATCAGTTGGAACTGATATCTGAGACCCAACTTTGGGGCCTCATATGAGAAATCCTTAATTGGGAATAAAGGAACACGACGTAAGGTTCAGATTAAGTTTAATGATTAACATTATATGAACTCTAAATATGATATATGGAAAAGATATGAGAAAAGTATGTAAGGGCCAAGGTAGTAAGAATCAATCATGAGGAATGGATTATATAACCGAGTACAAAGTTTTTATGTACTCCAAAGAAAAGGAAAAATAGAAGAAAAGAGTTAAGTATACGATAAGAATATAAGTGAAGAGTCTTCACAAGAGTTAAAGTAAAGAGAATTAGATAAATATGTAAATCATAAGACTAGGATAAGAAACTAAGTTAAAATAAATATAAATGTTGGAAATGATGAGCTTGATTAAGGAATGAGGGTTATGATATAGTTGAGAGCATGGAATGTATACCTTTATTAATAAGTTTAATACATTCATCCTTACTACCTTTGGATTTCAAGTCTCTATAGAACAACAAACTAGTTTCTAAAACAAAACTAAAAACAAAAAAAGTGTAGCTTAACAAAATGAATAAGTTATACAAAGGTAGACTATACTCAGGAAGGAAAAACTTGATATAAGAGAAACTATGTTTCACCCATGCATGAGTCGTTTGATTTAAAATGAAGGATATGTAATGTATTAAACATGAGTTGAAACTAGTAGAGAGATTATTGATTTAGAATTTCAACTTCACATTAGTAGAAGGATAAAAAGAAATATGTGCAACATGGTATACATGATCATACACATGAATAAGCAACATGATCATAAGAGAAAAGTAGAAGTTAAAGATAACAGGTGGAAGAGTAGTATATGGTAAGAGTATTATGGAAATTAAGGAAGGGTTTAAAACATGGTGGAGTAATATAGATTATAAAAGAAAGAGGTTAGGAGATTCAATCAAGTGCTAGTTAGTCAAGTATCCTTGTTGATAACTAATTAAACCTACATACGACAAATGTATTAATGGGATGTTTAAAGATAAGAATTCTAAGTCTCAGAACTGTCTTCTCTTCCATATATTACTTAATGAGAGAAATGTGGGAATGAAGTGATAAGAAAATGAACCATATCTGATGCATAACCACCATGGTAAAGGCATCTAGTGAATGTAATAATGAAACACAATATGATGATGAAAGCCTACAAAGGTAAATTGAGAATGTAATCTATCTGAATGGCCAATTAAGATGAAGGAAATTCAATTGATAGGATAAGGAAGACTTTAGTAAAAACTCGTGAGATCTAAAGTTTGAATTTCAAATTAAGGGAGCAAAGTCACACCACAATAACGTCATGCTACTGATAAAGGCCAAACCCTAGAATGTTTAGAGTTGTAGTAGTTCAAGGGTTGTCACTAGTGATTTGACCTTGAATACTAGCATATCTATAAAAAAGATCATGAAATTTGCACTATGAGAAGTAAACTAGCACTGATAGTAATCCTAGCTAATCTGAAAGGTAGATAAACAATATGGAAATGATTTAGAGCAAAGGATAAGAAATAGATTTGAAATATAAGAGGTGTGTTTTGAACAAAAGGAGAAATACAATATGAGTGAAGTGTGATATGAAATAAATTCTTGTAGTAATAGCAAGAATGATGAATAATCTATTCATACCTTGTATGTTTCAATTTTAGGGATGTTTAATCTACATGATTAAAATGAGAAGGATAAGGAGAAAAAAGTAAGTAGTAATGAATGAGGAGAGAGATAAGAGAAAACAATGGCTTTTAGTAATCTGTGAATTTGTTTTTAGAAGTATAGTTTGTTGAAGGTATATTAAGGGATGTAAATTGGTTCTACGTATTATTTCAGTGTACATGTGCAAGCAATATGTTAATTAAAGGTGTATGATAGTTTAAGTCATTCATACTAGTAATCCATCTTAGTATTATACAATTGTGGTATGGTGATATGGGTTGAATGATGATGGAACAAATGGAGGGTTACCCTAAATAAGGTAGTTTTACCTATTCACTCATATGAATAGAAGGGATGATAACCATATTGTATTGATATGTAACCCTAATGAGGTGTAGCTTGTTATACCGAGCTTTAATATAACTAAGTGATGGTAATTGGGTATGAATAGTCCTTGAATGACTAATACAATTATGGAGTACTTTGTTCCTGTTGTTGAAACCCTAGTATGCTATAACCTGATGGTTACACCTTGAATTATGTGTGGGTTCATACTTGAGAATAGTATGCAATGTGATGGTAATGCTTCACCTTATGCATCCATGATCCAATGGGGATGTTGTGAGTAGTAATGTACAATTGTTTTAGAATCTAGTCTTTTAACTCAAGACTATTTTGCTATTTGAGTAGCACAATAGTAAAATTCAAAAGAACATGGTGAACTCTCTTTCGTGATTTAGAGGTAATACATAACAATAGTACATATTTAGCAGTATGAATTGAGATAGTTGAATCAGATTATCAATCTTGAGGTAACACCTCAAGAGTATGAAAATATTGAAATGATTGTTTCTCTCTCTATCCTATGATTGATTATGGCATAGAGAATTTGTTTGTTATCATTGAGAACTATTTCAAACATGTTGTGATTTAGTAAAGGAATAAAGGACTTAATGTTGAAAACTGCATTCAAGTATGAAATATAAGAATATAATGACAAGTAAGATTTCATAAGCTTAAAATAAACCTTGAATGTACTTTACTTGCATATTTATGTTTCGGGGATGAAACCTTTGGGGGGGGGTAATTGTTATGACCGCATCTGAGCTTAATTAGTAAACTAGGGTTTACCTGGATGATTATATGCTTAATTGGATTGATCATTGCTTAAATCTAATTAATGATGATAATTCAATTATGATGTTTTAAACCTAATAAGAACATTAAGTGTTCTATTGTTTGAGAAATTAGGGTTTGAGAAATATAAACCCTAGTTGGCTGAAATTAGGTTTTTGATGGTACATGAGTATGGAATTTGATCAGGATAGTAGTGTGGTAAATTATTTTTCATATTTTCTACATATTTTGTATTTAATTTAAATTTGTATATGATATGGATAGCTCAATCATGCATATTGGAGAAATATTTCAGAATATTTTAGTATTCTTTGAATGTGGTTCTCGGTCAAACTTTACCTCAAACAAAATGCTGACAGAGTGCTTTTCAGCAGTGTAGTGTTTTATTTTAATTATTTATTGGTAAATCCAAATTATCTAAATTTTTAAATGTATATCTGTAGCTCATTCATAAACAACATGTAAAATTTTCATAATTTTTGGATGCGTTTAGACCTTATCAGTAGACAAATTATAGTAACTAACATTTCTACAGAATTCTGGATAGCAGTTCACTATTATATTTTTTATTATTTAATGGAAAATTGGAATGATCTAAAATTTTAATGAAATCTTTAAAACTCAATTAAAAACAACAAATAAAATTTTTCATAATTTTTGGATAATGTTTGATCTTTTAAATACACGAATTACATTAATTTTTTTACGATAGAAAAATCTGCTGAAATAAGAAAAAGTTTAGTGAGGGGTCAATGTGCAATTGACCCAAGCAGCTCAATTTCTCTATATGGTCAACCTAACACACTCTCAGCTCTCATAATTCGTGATTCATTCCAGAGAAATGAAATCCTAGAGAGAGTGTGAGAGTTAGGGTTTGAGAGGAGAAAGTGATGGAGATGTTGACCTAGGGTTTTGTAGTCCGAGGAATGATGAAATCATGTAAGTTTAGTCTCTTTGGATATAGTTTTATGATGAATCTTCTCTCACATGTCAAGATTATGTCCCTCCTCTGATTTTATTTGAAATGGTGTCAAAACTTCCCCTTTCTCACTCTTTCTTCATAATCCCTCATTTTTAGGGTTTTTGAGTTGAAAGGAAGAAGAATCGGGTGAATTGCTAGGGATTTGATATGAGATCGAGATTTTCAGGGATGAGCTGTGTTTTTAAGGTGTTTTCACACCTTAAGATTAGTGGGAACTTCCTTTAAACAATATATTGCACAAAAATTGGTTAAATCATCCATAATCTTTAATTGCTTAGTATGCGACTATAAACCCTGAATTGTCTGTTTAATCTAAGTTGTTGCAAAATGACATGAAATGGATTCTTCCTCTATTTGGATGAATTTCATATGATAAATTCATATTATAAAAGTATACAATACATCCTAATGAAAATTTCCTAAGTATTCGCAAAGGTTATAAGAGTAAACTGAAATATAGGGAATTTGTCTATGACTAAAATTGTTGTATAATTAAATAGAGAAATTTGTTTATCTGGATCCCCTTGGTTATGAATGATTGTTTATCTAAATGCGTAGTACATATATTTCAGATACTATTTTGGATTTCATGTGATGTGAATAGTGTTTGCTTGATATCTTTGTAAAGAGGGTGAAGCCTTATATGAGTGGAAAGTTGGAAATTTGTGAATAAATATGGTGAAATCCATTTGAAGTGTTTTTCTTGGCATCATAGACTCTATTTATGCAATGTTATTATTGATTCATAATATCTCAATAAATGGCATGGAAAATCCTAATTTAGCTCAATTCGAGGATTTCATACATATGTTGATTGTATATGACTTGTTTGAAGCAATTTGTATTTAGTGGATGTTTATGACATATTAAATCCTTATGAGAGCCATGTGATAAGTAAATGAGGTAAACCCTAAGGATAGGGTGTTCAATGAATTAAGCATTTTGATTACCATATTCTCAGTATGAGATGCACAACCCAGGATTTGGGTCGATGTGCACGTTTTCCAAGAAAGTGCAAATAATTTATGGATGTAAATGATGATTACTCATATGCCAAGTAATTAGCTCTTATCAGTATATTAAGATGTTTAATTGCATGATTCTAGTGTATAAGTGCCAAATGGACATGTATTGTGTTTATTTAAGTATTTCAGTCTACCTACATGTATAGTATGTTGATTTCTCAGTAAATTACAATGTTTTAAATATACTGCCCTGCCAAGTTTAGAATGATGTACATGTTGTATTATAAACTTTAATTAAATAGACACGGTACCATAGAGATATCAGAGTCAAGTATAAGTAAGAGCAAGGTACAATGTAGAAAGAGCTTTCCAAGAATAATAAAATAATAGACATAGGTGCCATGAACACCGTAGATTCCCTACAGATGTCTGCACTATAGGGAGGAAACGATCCACCCTGGCAGTGACCAGTATACGGGGATCGGATCACACCCACAGAGCGTGCGGGGAGATGAAGCCCTTGAGGAAGTCTCCTAAGAGAAGATAGGTTATCCAACATGAACCAGAGATCCCGGTGGTAACCCAGAGGTACCCATAGAGCGTACCAAGATGAGGCCCACAGAGCGTCTCAGACCCTCCGCCTATGTACTCAGCCTAGAAGGAGAGGTCCAGTTAAAGGCCAGCTATTTAGCCGCCTTAGTCAAACATGACGGTTCGAGTCAAGCAGACCTGGATTCAATTCTAGGCTTAGCTTCCTAGGTTTTAAGCTAATTCTTGTACTGTGAGATCGTAGTTTGCTACGAGTATTCATATGTAGAGTACACTGCATATGATCAGGGCATAAGCTAAAATATGTTCATATAGGTTTAAAGAGTTTCTTATAAGTAAGATAGGCTAAGAAAGATTTGAACACAGTTTCCTAGAAATTATTCTTTGTATGTTTCTAAATTATTAGTTCTCTTTGAAATTAATCAAGCATGCTCATATATTGATTTACTATTGTTGATATCTAGAGTATCCTGCCATATTTATGATTGTCAATTATCAATCTCTTTAAATCTTACTGCTGTTATAATTGATATCAGTTACTCAAAGTATATCTGTAATTATATCATTGCTTTAGACTATTTCTTTGAAGTACTCATTCACTGAGTGAGTAGGCTCACCCCTCTACTCACAATTTTTAGGGAAATCACATGGACTTGAAGAAGATATCATTGCATCAGAGTAGCTCTTCCATAAGAGTTGAGTCTGAGTATAGTTAAGTTCAGTCGGTCCTTGTCACTCTAGGTCCATGTAAAGAAATAAGAGAGAGTTGTAAATGATGATGTATAACATTATTCCTCTTTTAGAAATATGTGTGAATTAGCAAGTCTTATGTGCTTAAAAGTATGAGGAACATAATGAATGTTCATACATGCATTTTTACTATTGAAATCAGATTAGAGAAATCAATGTTTAGATTCCCTTATAAAGTTGGTTTATGTGGTTCAATGCGAGAAAACAAAGAGTTTTTAAAGAGAAGAAAAAGTTAAGGGTGATCTTTGTATTACGTTAAATCCTCAATTTATGCCCTAATATCATGATTAGTGAAAATTGTGAGATCACGGTGTAACAGAGGGAATACATGAGTGAGATTCCATAAGCATCAGTAATTGGATCCATCATGTATGCAATGTTGTGCACACATCCTGATGTCTCGTATGCACTCAGCATGACCAGCAAATACCAGTCAAATCCCATAGATGCTCACTGGACTGCCGTGAAGAACATCCTATAGTACTTGAGAGGGACTAAGGATCATTTCCTCATCTATGGCGGTGAGGAAGAGTTGGTGGTAAAGGGTTACATTGATGCAAGCTGTAATGACCCTACTTCCCGATAACCCCCAATTAAGGAAGACCAAGAAGTCAGAGCCTCTATCCCAAAACAGGATCAATGGTTTTGCAAATAATCAAAAATAATTATTAAATTCTACCAAAGACTAAGCTTAAAATAGGATTAAAAAAATCTTATGAAAATTTTCTTTTCACATACCTTTCAAAAATAGGAATCTAGAACTTCTACCCACTGTCGAGTTCTATCTAACTAAATCCTCCTTTATGATTTAACTTTATTCTTCATAAGTTCTACTTTACAGTTTGTCCAATTTTAGATATTCCTAAAATGCTGAAAAACAAAATGTCGGTCAGTATGATAAATTATACTGGTAGTATGTGGGGTAACCAAAATCTTGCATCTATTTATAACAACATAATGCAACCAAATTATTGCTTAACAGGTTAAACTTTACATATTAAACATAACTACTCAATCCCTACATGTCCTTGCCTCTATGATGTCTCTGTAGTGGACTTGGATACTACCTCTTTCATATGGTAGATCTCAAATAGCCCCTATGATCCTATCTTATAGGTAGACCATGACCTAGGGTTGCGGAGTCGTATGGTCATACCCAAGGGTAGACCAACACATCGACTCATGATAACCTGATTATCCTACCCCAAGGGTAGACCATGTACTAGGTCATCCATCTCATCATCATCAAAGATATAGAGGAGGACTAGGATCTGATCTAATCATGCACGTATACTTATGGTGATAGCCATAGTCACTTTATAGTTGCATGAAATAAAAGTCAACCAATTAGTTAATTTCAAGCAACCGGCAAAACCTTGAAAATCGACGTGAAACTAGAGTGATTAGTCATAAGCATAATCACATACCTAATTTGGAGTCTCAAATGAAGAAATATATCCAAATACAACTAAATTGTCCAATCAAACAAGCCAATCAATCATATAATATGCATTACGTAAATTCTAAAGTGTTACAAACATATTCAATACATTATACCCTACTCAGTCCTAATCTAAGGTTTAGGTTTTGGATAAGGAATAAGGGTATTAACCCTATTTCCATTGCATAATTAACATTAGGTGAACCCTAGTTACTGGATCCATCTTTTCCTTTCATTAAGATCACTTAGATCAAATATGTTCATTAACAACATGGCAAGCTAGGATCTTTAGCCCTAATTCCACACATTAATGATTATCCACATTAGAAACTCTCTTCTCATATGCATAATTATGCACATTAAGGATCCTAAATATCATTATTATCAACTTGATCATCTCAAATCATAATTATATTTCACATTATCAGGTAATGGTATAAAAGAGAGATTTCTAACATATTCTACATGTTAATATTCAAAACTATGGCTTTCACATACTAATTATGTAACATCCCAGACCTGGGTTATACTTAACCATAGATTTTTTGCTTAATAAAGTTGATTATAAGTTTGCTCTTATCTATTGAAAAGTAATTAAGGCTCATGAGGAACTTATATTTAAATTTTAGTCCTTTTTGAATAATGTTGAAATAATGTTTTGTTTGTTTTGGACTAAAGTGCAAATTACCCAAGTTGAGGGGTTAAATTGAAAATGTTACATGATAAGATGTTCCTCATGTGTTGAAGCATCATGATAATTAAGATGATGCAGATGTATGGCTTATGGTAGCCTGGGTACCAAGAAAGAGCTGATAAAGCAATGTTTGTGCATTAAAACCTAGTTTTGGTGTAATGTGCAATTTACCCAAAACCCAGGCTTCAATATGCAAATTACCAATTCAAAATACTCCCTAATGCTTCTTGGAATCATGTATAGAAAATAAAATGAGAGGGGTATCTCATTTGTACCTCTTTGGAGGAGAGAGAATCTTGATATTAAAATAATCAAGATTTAAGCATAATTGGAACTTTACTTCCATTTAATGCAAAAATAAATAAAATAATTGAAGGGCCTTCAACCAAAAACGAGATGGTTGAATTTTATCAAGTGTGAACATCTTTTTTCCTTGTCTAGGCTACGAAAATATCTTAAGGAGGTGAAGAACCCACTCACATTATTATAAGAAAAAGAAATATCCACTCACTTATGGATATTGTTATAATATGATTTAAGGTGCTTAATTTGCTTTTCTTTAAATCATGGATAATTGATAGGAATAAGAGGAGAAGAATATATCCTCGTATCCAAGGAATTTAGGGGGAAGAGGCGGCACTAATTTTGGAATTAAATGATTTTTATACGGCATTTCCTCTCTCATTGTTTTTCTTATAAAAACACCCTTTACAAGCCAAATCAAAGGTATTTCCGAATCCCCTTCTTATCTTTTCTTGGAAAACGAACAAGGGAGATTTGGAGGATCAGGAGGACGACCCGCAACCTGTTGGTAAGCTTCTTGACCTTCTTTTACCTTGAATCCATGGTGGAAATCACAAATCAATGCATCATTTCTTCTTATCTCGATCCCCTCTTCAATTCTAACCATTCCTTTTCACTCAAAGCTTGAGGACGAGCCTTAGGATAGTGAAAGGAGTTGCATACACCATTTTTGACGTGATCTTGGATCTTTGAAGCTCAATTGGAGGTGGGTTATATAACTTGAACCCTTGAACTTTGTTATTGATTCCATATCTTTAACAATTATTGATTCCTTCTTTATTCCCAAAATTTTATTTGAATGATTGTTGCAATCACCATGAAAATCACAGAAAGCTTCGTGGGTTTATAGCTTGATGATGATGACATCATCATAAGCACACACCTCCACAAATATCTATTGCAAACGGTTTTGTAACCTTGGTCCAAACAGTTTCACCAAACAGTTTGCAAACCATTTGGAGGTTTGGATCCCAAGCCATTTAGAAGAGTTGACCATTTGGATGGGTTGACCATTTGAGGTCAGGACCCTAGTATATGTTGGATGATGATCCAATGGATCAAATTTATGGATTCAATATATAGACAATCTTCCAATTAGAAACCCTAATTGGGTTGAGTGCTAAAATTCTCAATTGATTGATGTAATTTTTGGGTTGGCTAACCCAAACGGTCTCAAGACCATTTGGAGGTCAACCAAGACCGTTTGGAAGTTTATGATGAAGTATGATTGGATGGTTGAAGATCTAGTGATATCAAATTGAAGTACAATCAATAGCTCAATTGATGATTGATTCAATGATGCAAACCCTAATTGAATTTCATAGATTTCAATGATGGTTTGAGTCAAATGGTCTCAAGACCGTTTGGAGGTCAACCAAACGACCACAAGACCGTTTAAGGTCAGGTCATGTCATGGTTTGATGATGATCTAATGAAATCAATTGAATTAGTTCCACAATGTCAACCATTGATGGTTCCTCGATTTCAAAACCCTAATTGATGATTTCTTGATTATAAACCCTAGTTCAATTGGGTTCAAAACCTTAATTGAAGGTCCAATTGAAGGATGATCCAATGGTTCAATTGAAGAACAAATCAGTGGTTCAATTGATAGATGGTTCAAGGATTGAAACTCTAAATTGACTAAGTGATGGAAGACCCTTTTGGTCCATTCGATTTTGAGAGAGTTGGGACCAAACGGTCATAAGACCATTTGAGTCCAAATGTTCTCAAGACCTTTTGGGATCAAATGGTCTCAAGAACATTTGGGACCAAACGGTCTCAAACCGTTTGGAGACCCAAGTTCATTCGGTTTCAATATGTTTTATCTAAATGGTTTCAAGCACCAATCTTGCTAAACGCTTTCAAACCGTTTGAACTTAATTGGTCAAGACTGTTTGAGGGCTAAGTGGCCAAGACCATTTGGGGTTTAAGTGACCAATACTTTTTGAGGTTCAAATTGGTTAAACCATTTGGACACTTAATATGATTAAAGGTCAGTTAGCTACTTGACTGATAATGATGTAGACTAAATGTGATCATAATGGTTAACCCTAACTGTGTGTAATTGAATGAAGAGTTGACCTAGATCAATCTTGGAGTACTTAACATCCTAAAGAGGATGAGATAGAGAGAGGAATGCTTATATAATTAAGTCATAATTCTCTCATTATGAATAATATGTAATCAGGGTTTGATCCATAATAATGAGATCATGAAACCCTCATTGAAAAGATTAATGAGCCTTGACCCTAATTTGGGGCAAAGCTAAGTGAAACCCTAACTTAGGGCAAAGCTATGTGAAACCCTAATTTAGGGCAAAGCTAGGTGAAACCCTAATTGAGGGAGATGTCAAGTGAAATCCTAATTTTCAGGTAATACTGTGTGAAACCCTGATATAGAAGGATGTTATGTGAAACTCTAGTGAAGAGTGATATTAGGGGAAATCCATATGTATAGAAGATGCTATGTGAACCTCAATTCATAAATATGGAAAATATTATTCCTAATAATGGAATAGTGATTAAGGTATTGACAAATGTAACACCTAGAGAGGTTGATAATGGATATCCTTATATCAATAGTTCCTAACTTAAGGATGAGTCCATATCATTGGCAATGGTTGCATATTCTAAATAAGTGACTTATGACCAATACATTACATGTTAAATGTGATGAACGGGTGCATAAAGTATTAGGATGAGGAATACCCTAATGCAAGCTAAGTGGATGAACTCAAGTAAGATAAAGGTGATGAGGGAAGTGATACATCAAGATATGATAGATATCACATCCAACACCTCAAGACTGATATACCTTGATGTGTTTTAAATCCAATATATTTGGATGAGTGATACATGAAGTGTGTCATGTCAATTGTTACATTGAGATGTAATGCACTTTGATAAGTATAGGCTAACATGCCTTATGAAAAGGTTAATCCAAACCAATTAATTATGATACAATCATATTCTGGTCAAGATGAGAGAGAAACCCATACTTTGTGTTGATAATTCATTTAATAATGAATGATGAGAATAAATAAGTATGATTGAATACTTATGTTATCCATATTGATTCCTAGTTGTGTGAAGCAATGAAATAGGATTTGATCGTTAATAATATGATCTTGAGAACCTATATGGTTAGTTATGGAAAACCCTAATCCAAGGTAATGATGTATAAATCCCTAATATAGGATGATGAATGTGATACAAAACCCTAATCCAGGGTGATGTTATGTAATGTTACAGTAAACCCTAAATTGGGTAAAAGGACATGATGAACCCTAATCTGATGTGAATAGTGCATCCTAACCCTAAATTGGGTAATAGGATATAATAAACCCTAATACAGGGTAATGCTTTGTGAAACCCTAATACATGGTGATTCTATGTAAGTCTTAACATAGAGTAATCCTATGTGAAGCTCAAATACAGATTGATGAGTTATGAATGTAATAAGAAAACCCTTGTATTGCATGGTACTGATATATAATTGTTATCATGAGTACTAATCATGCAGGTATGTTGAGATGATGAGCATAGCCAGATATGGGCTATGATGCTCTGTATATTGAAAATGTTATATAGGCCTTATAAGCATTCATATGTTTTGTTTCTCGGTGAGAGGTAATCTAAAAATTAATGAGCCATGTGTGCCATATGATGTTTTAATTATTGAAACTGTTTAAGGGCTTCATAAGCCATAATATGCATTATTGCCTATTAAGGGTTAAAAAGAGGTGATATGAGCTTTGTGAACTATGTGGAATGATTTGTGTAGTAAGAATCATAATGTCCTTGATCAGATGACCTGAAGGTATTAAGTTACCTAATAAGTGGTAACAAGTATTCTATGATGAGTTAAGGGTTCAAATACCCATATTCTATAATCATGATGATGAACTTGTTAAGAAATGGAAATGTACTTGATGAGATGAGGGATTAAGATCCCAATACTTTGTTAAAAAGAATATGGCTACAAGCCATGACTACACAAAGACAATGCCATGCATTAGCTATGTGATCTAAGCCTGAAGAGAGTATATGTTGCGGTTATAATTCTATAGTGAATAAATGTTATACATATTCCTTAATGGATAAGTGACATGTTGCTCTATCAAGTTATAGCTGTAGTGTTTTAGATAAGAATAATGTTCTAATTTGTTAGATAATGAATTAACTGCTGTCAAACAATTATGATTCCTCTGTTCAGATTTATCTTATTAAATTGCAATAATAATGTTTCTGGCAGAGAGTTATATCTCTCTCTAGGACAATTTACAATTGTCTCACCCCCGTGGGAACTACATTTTTAGGTGGGCGCGGACGAGGAGGCAGGAATCCTTCAGTAGGTGAAGGACAGCAACAGCAGCAGCAGGGACAGCAGTGAAGTCTCAGGTGGAGACACTGGCTGATATGCCTTGTATAGATGTACATAGAGTCCTATGTGTCGTCTCTATACTCTCAGGTCCTCGGAGTAGTAGTTGGTGCTTTTGAGATTTTGACTCAGTGCGTCGAGATTTTATATTGCCTATGTTTAGTTTAACAGGGTAGTTGATGCTTGTAAATTTCATAAAAAGATGATACAGGACATGTACTTGTAAACTAGTATGTAATTAAATTACTTTAGTTCTTTGTGAAAGAAGTTTTTCCTATGTGTGGACCTCTCTGTAAAATGGTTTTAATTTTTAGTGATTTTTGGTAATCCGCTGCTTAGTGATCACTTCCACTTAAGTAAATTATGTTTTTGTGATCAGTGTGTCACAATTTAGTGGTATCAGAGCTCTAGGTACGTTGAGTCTACAGAGACATAGGACTAAGGTTGTTGAGTCTGTTCTAGTGTCTTCCAGATATCTGATAGTGACTTCTGCTCATATAGGAGGAGAAGAAAACTTGAAGATGTCTGGAACACACGAAGAACACGCTGTTGATAGAAGTGTTGTTGCACCAGGAGGAGGTGCAAGAAACCAGAATAGGGAAGGGCATGTACCTGAACATCCCCAGTTTGACCCAACTGTGATAGAAAACCCATCCCTCCATTCTCTATTTGAGAAATTCCTGACAACCATGACACACATGGCAGATAGGATGCCACCACCTGCACCTAGGACACCAGCCCACCATGAGGGATATGGAGCCAGCAAGACTTTTGAGAGGCTTCGTTAGGTTGGAGTCATAGATTATGCTGGTACATATGATCCAATAGATGTTGATTTGTGGCTGACAGAGTTGGAGAAGGCTTTCAGGATCCTTGATATTCCTGAAGCCGAAAAGGTAAGACATGTTGTGTACCTCCTAAAAGAGAGGGATGGTCACTGTTCGATGATAGAAGAAGATAAGAGACCAGGTGAAGAGATTGGATGGGAGGTATTTCGACGAGAGTTTGTAAGTAGATACTTCCATAAGACGTATCTAGATGAGAAGATATCTCAATTTGAGAGGATCAGACAAGGACAGATGAACGTTAGTGAGTATGAAGCTAAGTTCATGGAGATATTGCAGTTTTGTCCGCATATGGCAGTTAATGATGAGGAAAGAATTCAGCATTTTGAGAAGGGGTTGAACGCTGAAATGACCACTCATGTGTCTGATTTAGAGAATAGGAAGAGGTTTGCCACCTTTGTGGAGTCGGTAAGGAGGATAGAGAGGTCTGAAATCAAGAAGCGACAGACCAGTGGCAAGAAGGTGTACACTCAGTCTCAAGGACAAAGATCTGAAAGTTTTAAGAAGCCGAGATTTTCTGCATCGGAAGCACCATCGAGATTCCATACCCAGACGCAATGGACGTCAAGTAGGGGTAGGGATCATAGTATGGCTCCAAATAGAGCCCCCAGCATATCATCAACATCGGTGACTGGATCTCACAGACCCTATTTTGTGCCCAGGATCTGTTACCAATGTAGACAACTTGGACATCTAGCAAAGGATTGTCTAGACGGGAATTCGATGATGACTCAACCCCAGGGGTAGAGTCAGCAAGGGTCACAAAGGAGGTAGTTTTCTAGTAATATTAGAGGACGTGGACGAGCATCCCAAGTTGGTTCATCAACACCTAATAATCAAACAAAGGGTCAACAACAAGCAACTGTGAGGTTCTATGCAATGAATCAATCTGATGCAATAGTCAACCCTCGGGTTGTGACAGGTCAGATGAAATAGATTCATTCTGATATTTTATTTCATGATTCTATGTGTTAAAAATAAGAAAGTAGTTGTTTTTGAATTTCTTCTGACTAGTCCTGTAAGGACACAAGGAAGAAGAGAATTTACATTTTACTCAGTGCTCCTTAAAATGCTTTATATTCTCTCTTATCTGTGTAATAAAAGATGAGATATAGAAGTGATGCCTGAAGAAAATCCAAGAATGAAAAATCATGTGTGTATAATGATATGAAAAGTGAGGAACGTGATAGTAAATAAAGTGCATACTAACAAATCTCAGTACTTGTATACCCTGGCCAAGTATATGATTATTGGAGATAAGGCAAGTATGGAACTCTTAGATTGTTATCTTTCTGATTACTCTGATCAAGTAGTCATTCTGAAACAATCGAGAGAGTATAATAAAATTATATAGGAATTGCTCAGTGAACTTTCCCAATTACATAGGGTTTGCTCAGTGAACTTTCCCAATTATATAGGAATTGCTCAGTGAACTTTCCCAATTAAATAGAGATTGCTAAGTGAACTTTCCCAATTACATAGAGTTTTCTCAGTGAACTTTCCCAATTATATAGGAATTTCTCAGTGACCTTTCCCAATTAAATAGAGATTGCTAAGTAAAATTTCCCAATTAAATAAGGGTTTGCTCAGTGAACTCTCCCAATTACATAGGAATTGCTCAGTGAACTTTCCCAATTAAATAGAGATTACTAAGTGAACTTTCCCAATTAAATAAGGATTACTCAGTGAACTCTCCCAATTATATAGGAATTGCTCAGTGAACTTTCCCAATTAAATAGAGATTGCTAAGTGAACTTTCCCAATTACATAGGGTTTGCTCAGTGAACTTTCCCAATTATATAGGAATTGCTCAGTGAACTTTCCCAATTAAATAAAGATTGCTAAGTGAACTTTCCCAATTACATAGGGTTTGCTCAGTGAACTTTCCCAATTATATAGGAATTGCTCAGTGAACTTTCCCAATTAAATAGAGATTGCTAAGTGAACTTTCCCAATTACATAGGGTTTGCTCAGTGAACTTTCCCAATTATATAGGAATTGCTCAGTGAACTTTCCCAATTAAATAGAGATTGCTAAGTGAATTTTCCCAATTAAATAGGGGTTGCTCAGTGAACTCTCCCAATTACATAGAAATTTCTCAGTGAACTTTCCCAATTAAATAGAGATTGCTAAGTGAACTTTCCCAATTAAATAGGGGTTGCTCAGTGAACTCTCCCAATTACATAGAAATTGCTCAGTGAATTTTCCCAATTATATAGGATTTGCTAAGTGAACTTTCCCAAATAAATAAAGGATGGCTGAGTGGACTACCTCTATTAAAAATATATGTTTCCTCTTTGATGAACAACCTTGAGTAATGATAGGGGTATGTTCCTTTATGTTTCTTCATTTCATTAACAAGACAATCAAGTAAGTATTTTGACATTTGATGCACATGGATTAGAAATAATCCGTTGATGGATACTTAGAAAAGTATCAGTTTGCTTTGGACTTTGGTTCCAAGATAATGATATATGGAAAAAGTAATGTCCTAAAATAAAAGAAATACCTAGTGCATGTGTACCTTTGGTGGTAATAATAGAGAAATGAATATGATAAGGATGAGATGTGTTCTCAACACATATGATGAACACCAAGGTAAGGATGCTGGTATCTGAGAAATAATAGATGATTTATGTTGGTTACCTGTGTTGGCCAACTGTAAAATCAATCTAGTTACATAAGATTATATGGACATCATATGTTAGGGGTTTATGCTCTGCATAAACAAAAACATTGATAAGGTTGAACTAATGGAAGGAACAATTGTAATTGGAGGAAAAGTTTATCAAGCTAAAAATATTTCCTTAGAATAACCTTGTGTGGAAGAAATTTGTGTGGATTAAAGATTCATGATATCTCCATGACATTCATATGTTATGTGGAGACTTGATGCTATGATAAATGATTAGAATTTGTCTCTCCTTTTCCTGGGATTTTGGGGACAAAATCCTTGTTAGGGGTTTATAATTTGTAACATCCCTGACCTGGGTTATGCTTAACCCTAGATGTTTTGTTTAATAAAGTTGATTATATTCTTCCTCTTATCTCTTGAACAGTAATTAAGGCTCAGGAGGAACTTATATTTCAATTTTAGTCCTTTTTGAATAATGTTGAAATAATGTTTTGTTTGTTTTGGACTAAAGTGCAAATTACCCAAGTTGAGGGGTTAAAATTGAAAATGTTACATGATAAGATGTTCCTCATGTTTTGAAGCATCATGAGAATGAAGATGATGCAGAGGTATGGCTTATGGTAGCCTGGATACCAAGAAAGAGCTGATAAAGCAATGTTTGTGCATTAAAACCTAGTTTTGGTGTAATGTGCAATTTACCCAAAACCTAGGGTTCAATATGCAAATTACCACTTCAAAATAGTCCCTAATGTTTTTTGGAATCATGTAGAGCAAAGAAAATGAGAGGGGCGTCTCATTTGTACCTCTTTGGAGGAGAGAGAATCTTGATATTAAAATAATCAAGATTTAAGCATAATTGGAACTTTACTTCCATTTAATGCAAAAATAAATAAAATAATTGAAGGGCCTTCAACCAAAAACGAGATGGTTGAATTTTCTCAAGTGTGAACATCTTTGTGCCTTGTCTAGGCCACGAAAATATCTTAAGGAGGTGAAGAACCCACTCACATTATTATAAGAAAAAGAAATATCCACTCACTTATGGATATTGTTATAATATGATTTAAGGTGCTTAATTTGCTTTTCTTTAAATCATGGATAATTGAGAGGAATCAGAGGCAAAGAAGATAGCCTCGTATTCAAGGAATTGAGGGGGAAGAGGCGGCACGAATTTTGGAATTAAATGATTTTTATAAGGCATTTTCTCTCTCATTGTTTTTCTTATAAAAACACCCTTAACAAGCCAAATCAAAGGCTTTTCCGAATCCCCTTCTTCTCTTTGCTTGGAAAACGACCAAGGGAGATTTGGAGGATCAGGAGGACGACCCCCAACCTGTTGGTAAGCTTATTGACCTTCTTTCACCTTGAATCCATGGTGGAAATCACAAATCATTGCATGATTTCTTCTTATCTCGGTCCCCTCTTCAATTCTAACCACTCCTTTTCACTCAAAGCTTGAGAACGAGCCTTGGGATAGTGAAAGGAGTTGCATCCACCATTTTTGACGTGAGCTTGGAGCTTTGAATCTCAATTGGAGGCGGGTTATATAACTTGAACCCTTGAACTTTGATATTGATTCCATATCTTTAACAATTATTGATCCCTTCTGTATTCCCGAAATTTTATTTGAATGATTGTTGCAATCACCATGAAAATCATAGAAAGCTTCGTGGGTTTATAGCTTGATGATGCTGTAATCATAATAATCACACACCTCCACAAATATCTATTGCAAACGGTTTTGTAACCTTGGTCCAAACGGTTTCACCAAACCGTTTGGAGACCAAACGATTTGCAAGCCTTTTGGAGGTTTGGATCCCAAATCATTTAGAAGAGTTGACTATTTGGATGGGTTGATCATTTTAGGTCAGTGTGCTAGTATATGTTGGATGATGATCCAATGGATCCAATTGATGTATTCAATATATAGATAATCTTCCAATTAGAAACCCTAATCGGGTTGAGTGCTGAAATTCTCAATTGATTGATGTACTTTTGGGGTTGGCTAACCCAAACGGTCTCAAGACCGTTTGGATGTCACCCAAACGGTCTCAAGACCATTTGTAGGTCAACCAAGACCGTTTGGAAGTTTATTATGAAGTATGATTGGATGGTTTAAGATCCAGTGATATCAAATTGAAGTACAATCAATAGCTCAATTGATGATTGATTCAATGATGCAAACCCTAATTGAATTTCATAGATTTCAATGATGGTTTGAGTCAAATGGTCTCAAGACCATTTGGAGGTCATCCAAACGACCTCAAGACCTTTTAAGGTTAGGTCATGTCATGGTTTGATGATGATCTAATGATTTCAATTGAATAAGTTCCACAATCTCAACCATTGATGGTTCCTCAATTTCAAAACCCTAATTGATGGTTTCTTGATTATAAACCCTAGTTCAATTGGGTTCAAAACCTTAATTGAAGGTCTAATTGAAGGTTGATCCAATGGTTCAGTTGAATAATAAATCAGTGGTTCAATTGATAGAAGGTTCAAGGATTGAAACCCTAAATTGACTAAGTGATGGAAGACCCTTTTGGTCCATTCGGTTTTGAGAGAGTTGGGACCAAATGGTCTTAAGACTGTTTGAGTCCAAACATTCTCAATACCGTTTGGGATCAAACGGTCTCAAGAACATTTGGAACCAAACGGTCTCAAACCGTTTGGAGACCCAACTTCATTCGGTTTCAATATGTTTTGTCTAAACGGTTTCAAGCACCAATCTTGCTAAACTATTTCAAACCGTTTGAACTTAATTGGTCAAGACCATTCGAGGGCTAAGTGGCCAAGACCATTTGGGGTCTAAGTGACCAAGACTTTTTGAGGTTCAAATTAGTTAAACCATTTGGACACCTAATATGATTAAAGGTCGTTAGCTACTTGATTGATAATGATGTAGACTAAAGGTGATCATAATGGTTAACCCTAACTGTGTGTAATTGAATGAAGAGTTGACCTAGATCAATCTTGGAGTACTTAACATCCTAAATAGGATGAGATAGAGATAGGAATGCTTATATAATTAAGTCCTAATTCTCTCATTATGAATAATATGTAATCAGGGTTTCATCCATAATAATGAGATCATGAAACCCTCATTGAAAAGATTAATGAGCCTTGACCCTAATTAGGGGAAAAGCTATGTGAAACCCTAACTTAGGGCAAAGCTATGTGAAACCCTAATTTAGAGAAAAGCTAGGTAAACCCTAATTGAGGGAGATGTCAAGTGAAATCCTAATTTTCAGGTAATACTATGTGAAACCCTGATATAGAAGGATGTTATGTAAAACTCTAATGAAGACTGATATTAGAGGAAATCCATATGTATAGAAGATGTTATGTCAACCTCAATTCATAAATATGGAAAATCCTATTCCTAATAATGGAATAGTGATTAAGGTATTGACAAATGTAACTCCTATAGAGGTTGATAATGGATATCCTTATATCAATAGTTCCTAACTCAAGGATGAGTCCATATCATTGGCAATGGTTGCATATTCTAAATAAGTGACTTATGACCAATACATTACATGATAAATGTGATGAACTGGTGCATAAAGTATTAGGATGAGTAATACCCTAATACAAGCTAAGTGGATGAACTCAAGTAAGATAAAGGTGATGAGGGAAGTGATACATCAAGATATGATAGATATCACATCCAACACCTCAAGACTGATATACCTTGATGTGTTTTGAATCCAATATATTTGGATGAGTGACACATGAAGTGTGTCATGTCAATTGTTACATTGAGATGTAATGAACTTTGATAAGTATAGGCTAACATGCCTTATGAAAAGGTTAATCCAAACTAATAAATTATAATACAATCATATTCTGGTAAAGATGAGAGAGAAACTCATACTTTGTGTTGATAATTCATTTCATAATGAATGATGAGAATAAATAAGTATGATTGAACACTTATGTTATCCATATTAATTCCTAGTTGTGTGAAGCAATGAAATAGGATTTGATCATTAATAATATGATCTTGAGAACCTATATGGTTAGTTATGGAAAACCCTAATCCAGGGTAATGATGTATAAATCCCTAACATAGGATGATGAATGTGATACAAAACCCTAATCCATGGTGATGTTATGTAATGTTACAGTAAACCCTAAATTGGGTAAAAGGATATGATGAACCCTAATCTGATGTGAATAGTGCATCCTAACCCTAAATTGGGTAATAGGATATAATAAACCCTAATACAGGGTAATGCTTTGTGAAACCCTAATACAGGGTGATGCTATGTGAAGTCTTAACATAGAGTAATCATATGTGAAGCTCAAATACAGATTGATGAGTTATGAATGTAATAAGAAAACCCTTGTATTGCATGATACTAATATATAATTGTTATCATGAGTACTAATCATGCAGGTATGTTGAGATGATGAGCATAGCCAGATATGGGCTATGATGCTCTGTATATTGAAAATGTTATATAGGCCTTATAAGCCTTCATATGCTTTGTTTCTCAGTGAGAGGTAATCTAAAAATTAATGAGCCATGTGTGCCATATGATGTTTTAATTATTGAAATTGTTTATGGGCTTCATAAGCCATAATATGCCTTATTTCCTATTAAGGGGTAACAAGAGGTGATATGAGCTTTGTGAACTATGTGGAATGCTTTGTGTAGTAAGAATCATAATGTCCTTGGTCAGATGACCTGAAGGTATTAAGTTACCTAATAAGTGGTAACAAGTATTCTATGATGAGTTAAGGGTTCAAATACCCATATTCTATAATCATGATGATGAACTTGTTAAGAAATGGAAATGTACTTGATGAGATGAGGGATTAAGATCCCGATACTTTGTTAAAAAGAATATGGCTACAAGCCATGACTCCACAAAGACAAAGCCAGGCATTAGCTATGTGATCTAAGCCTGAAGAGAGTATATGTTGTGGTTATAATTCTATAGTGAATAAATGTTATACATATTCCTTAATGGATAAGTGACATGTTTCTCTATCAATTTATAGTTGCAATGCTTTAGATAAGAATAATGTTCTAATCTGTTAGACAATGAATTAACTGTTGTCAAACAATTATGATTCCTATGTTCAAATTTATCTTATTAAATTGCAATAATAATGTTTCTGGCAGAGAGTTATATCTCTCACTAGGACAATTTACAATTGTCTCACCCCCGTGGGAACTACATTTTTAGGTGGACGCGGACGAGGAGGCAGGAATCCTTCAGTAGGTGAAGGACATCAACAGTAGCAGCAGGGACAGCAGTGAAGTCTCAGGTGGAGACACTGGATGGTATGCCTTATATAGATGTACATAGAGTCCTATGTGTCGTCTCTATACTCTCAAGTCTTTTGAGTAGTAGTTGGTCCTTTCAAGATTTTGACTCAGTGCCTCGAGATTTTATACTGCCTATGTTTAGTTTAACAGGGTAGTTGATGCTTGTAAATTTCAGAAAAAGATGATACAAGACATGCTGGTCAGTGGTGGATGATAGAAGAAGATAAGAGACCAGGTGAAGAGAATGGATGGGAGGTATTCCGACGAGAGTTCGTTAGTAGATACTTCCCTAAGACATATCTAGACGAGAAGATCTCTCAATTTGAGAGGATCATACAAGGACAGATGAATGTTAGCGAGTATGAAGCTAAGTTCATGGAGCTATTCCGGTTTTGTCCGCATATGGCAGTTAATGATGAGGAAAGAATTCGGCGTTTTGAGAAGGGGTTGAACGCTGAACTGACCACTCTTGTGTCTGCTTTAGAGAACAGGGAGAGGTTTTCCACCTTTGTGGAGTTGGTAAGGAGGATAGATAGGTCTGAAATCGAGAAGCGACAGACCAGTGGCAAGAAGGTGTACACTCTGTCTCAAGGAAAAGATCTGAAAGTTTTAAGAAGCCAAGATTTTCTGCATCGGCAGCACCATCGAGATTCCATACCCAGACACAATGGATGTCAAGTAGTGGTAGGGATCGTAGTATGGATCCAAATAGAGCCCCCGGCATAGCATCAACATCAGTGATTGGATCTCACAG
Source organism: Alisma plantago-aquatica (assembly GCA_963693085.1). Classification (NCBI taxonomy): domain Eukaryota; kingdom Viridiplantae; phylum Streptophyta; class Magnoliopsida; order Alismatales; family Alismataceae; genus Alisma; species Alisma plantago-aquatica. Next base: position 312,588,122 of record OY856413.1, on the reverse strand, counting down.
ACCCTATTTTGCACCCAAGATCTGTTACCAATGTAGACAACCGGGACATCTAGCAAAGGATTGTCCAGATGGGAATTCGATGATGACTCAACCCCAGGGGCAGAGTCAGCAAGGCTCACAAAGGAGGCAGTTTTCTAGTAATATTAGAGGATGTGGACGAGTGTCCCAAGCTGGTTCATCAACACCTAACAATCAAGCACAGGGTCAACAACAAGCAACTGTGAGGTTCTATGCAATGAATCAATCTGATGCAATAGTCAACCCTCAGGTTGTGATAGGTCAGATGAAATAGATTCATTCTGATAGTTGGTGCATCCCCGCTAGTGGTGCTTTTACACCCTACGAGGTTGGAGCGCATGGGATATGGGTGATCTTATGCTTTTGAAATTTTAAGACCTACACTAACTACCTACGTCTACTAATACACTACGCCTGCAAGTGCACGGGGTCGTGTCGTAGTATAGGTGAGGTGGCAAGTATAGGATCGATCCACGGAGATGGAGGGGGCACTAGAATTAGACAGTGCAAGCTACATTCCTTTTGCAGAGCTTAGGGTTTTAGGGTTTTAAAAGGTTTGGGTTGTTGATTAAGCTAATTGAACACGTAAGAAATGCAAGATGGAAACTAAGTTACGGAAGAGTAAGAAAATTAGTAAACTAAGTTAACAAACTAACTAAGCAAGAGCAAGAACCTAAGTTAACACTAAAGATCAAAACTAAGCAATTAACTAGATTAAGCAAAAGCGAATAAACTAGACTAGCATGAATAAGCAAACTAAGCAATTAGGGTTTTAAGAAGTTGATTAGGGTAGGTGGGCCATTTGGGGGATGTAACTTTGATATTAGTTGGGGGAGATCATTAAACATGCAAGGTTCTCATTTCATATCTAGATTACCAAACCAAACAACAAGGACAATGCCATTAGGATGTACCCTATACTACTAGTAGAAGACTAGGGTTAGGTGTAATTCTAATGGGATTAACCAAATCTAGGTTTCTAGAGTAAGTGATAGTGGGCAATTGAGGGTTGAGGGTAGAGATGGGAGTAGAGATGAGGGTATTTCACCTCATGCCACTAGCCACTCTAGCCTTTAGAAGGCCCTAGGCAATTGCATCACTCTCACTTACACTAGCCACTTAAATCTCACACTCACTTATAGGAGGATAGATGTGTATCTAGGAACAAAGGGGGCTAGCTAGGGATCCACTAATTGGACCTAGGAGCCAATCCTAAGATTGCCACGTACACTCCAATTCCTCCTAGAAGCTAAGTGTCATCAAACATCTCAAAGCAAGAAATCCATGTTATAAGCACAAACCACATCCAATAAAATAGGAAATGAGATAGAATCAAGAAGAAATCATCATAGATATGAATTAAGTTCATTACAAGCAACTTTCCCCCAACATGGTATCAAAGTCATTTTAACCCCAAACAGCCCACCACTAGGGGCCTAGCTACACATAGTCAAAGAAACTACAAAAGAGAGGGGAAGAAGAGGAAGAAACTCCATGAAGCTTGATGAAGTGGCCTTCTTCTTCACCTCCAAGCTGCTGCAGATGACCTCCCTCCTCCAAGGGTGCAGGGGAGCATGGAAATGTGGGGGTTTATGGATGAAAACCTAGGAAACTAGGATTCCATGGTGGAATGAGGGAGGAAATGGTGGATGGTGAGCCAAAATGCAAAGGGTTTGCACTCAAAGCTAAAGGAAGGGGAATGGAGCTTGGAGCAGCTATAGGGGCGTCTAACCTAGTGCTATGGCCGCCACCCAGGTATATATAGGTGGTGGTGGAAGCACTAGGGTAAGTAGAGGCAGTTTAAGAAAAGCAGTGAAAAGTAGGGTAGGGTTGGTGGACCACCACGGCCATGGTGGTGTGCCACGACCGTGGTGAGGGTGGTGGAGAACGCTCGTGGAGTGGTGAAACGATCGTGGTGTGAAGGAATTTGGAAAAAGGTCAAGTATGGTGGTAGCCACGGCCGTGGCAGGGTGCCACGGTCGTGGTGGGTTAGGGGCACCACGGTCGTGTTGGGTAACACGACCGTTTTGGAGGAGGGGGAGGTGACCGTGGAGAAGCACCACGATCATCTTGAGCTTCTTCGGCCACGGTCATGGCAGGTGGCCACGGTCGTGGCATTCTGGGCAAAAACCTTGTTGCAAGTTGAACTTTTGGCAATTAATTCCCACGACCGTGGCAGGGTGCCATGACCGTTTTCTCTTCTACTGACCACAACTGTGCTGATGGCCACGACTGTGGCATCTTCAATGGCCACGGTCATGGAAAAGGGCCACGGATGTGGGATTCTGTAGGATTTCCCTATTGAGCTTGGTGTCATATTGCTAAAAAAGGCACGACCGTGGCATAGTGCCCACGGTCATGGTGAGGTTGGCCTCACTTAATTACACTTCAATCTTCGTCATTTTTGGATCTCTTTGCTTGGGGACGATTCTTGACCATTGGAGGTAGGTTGAGGGAGACTTTGGGGCCTTATTTGGGTCCCTCCATGAGTGGGGGAACCCTAGAACTCCTTTCTCTCTCTTCCATCTAAGCATGGTTCAAGTACTTGAAAAATAGTGCAAAGGACATCCATAAGCATATTTGCAATGATAAGCATATTAGGGGTAAGAAGCTTGTAATCTACATGTTTAGATGTGACTTAAGTACAAAATGGCACAGGATGGAGCCCTAAAATAGGGCTACATCAATATTTTATTCCATGATTCTATGTGTTAAAAATAAGAAAGTAGTTGTTTTTGAATTTCTTCTGACTAGTCATGTAAGGACACAAGGAAGAAGAGAATTTACATTTTACTCAATGCTCCTTAAAATGCTTTATAATCTCTCTTATCTGTGTAATAAAAGATGAGATATACAAGTGATGCCTGAAGAAAATCCAAGAATGAAAAATCATGTGTGTATAATGATATGAAAAGTGAGGAACATGATATTAAATAAAGTGCATACTACCTAATCTCAATACTTGTATACCCTAGCTAGGTATATGATTATTGGAGATAAGGCAAGTATGGAACTCTTAGATTGTTATCTTTCTTATTACTCTGATGAAGTAGTCATTATGAAATAATCTAGAGAGTATAATAAAATTATATAGGAATTGCTCAGTGAACTTTCCCAATTACATAGGGTTTGCTCAGTGAACTTTCCCAATTATATAGGAATTTCTCAGTGAACTTTCCCAATTAAATAGAGATTGCTAAGTGAACTTTCCCAATTACATAGAGTTTGCTCAGTGAACTTTCCCAATTATATAGGAATTGCTCAGTGAGCTTTCCCAATTAAATAGAGATTGCTAAGTAAACTTTCCCAATTAAATAAGGGTTTGCTCAGTGAACTCTCCCAATTACATAGGAATTTCTCAGTGAACTTTCCCAATTAAATAGAGACTTCTAAGTGAACTTTCCCAATTAAATAAGGATTGCTCAGTGAACTCTCCCAATTATATAGGAATTGCTCAGTGAACTTTCCCAATTAAATAGAGATTGCTAAGTGAACTTTCCCAATTACATAGGGTTTGCTCAGTGAACTTTCCCAATTATATAGGAATTGCTCAGTGAACTTTCCCAATTAAATAGATATTGCTAAGTGAACTTTCCCAATTACATAGGATTTGCTCAGTGAACTTTCCCAATTATATAGGAATTGGTCAGTGAACTTTCCCAATTAAATAGAGATTGCTAAGTGAACTTTCCCAATTACATAGGGTTTGCTCAGTGAACTTTCCCAATTATATAGGAATTGCTCAATGAACTTTCCCAATTAAATATAGATTGCTAAGTGAACTTTCCCAATTAAATAGGGGTTGCTCAGTGAACTCTCCCAATTACATAGAAATTGCTCAGTGAACTTTCCCAATTAAATAGAGATTGCTAAGTGAACTTTCCCAATTAAATAGGGGTTGCTCAGTGAACTCTCCCAATTACATAGAAATTTCTCATTGCTAAGTGAACTTTCCCAATTACATAGGATTTGCTCAGTGAACTTTCCCAATTATATAGGAATTGCTCAGTGAACTTTCCCAATTAAATAGAGATTGCTAAGTGAACTTTCCCAATTAAATAGAGATTGCTAAGTGAACTTTCCCAATTAAATAGGTGTTGCTCATTGAACTCTCCCAATTACATAGAAATTGCTCAGTGAACTTTCCCAATTAAGTAGAGATTGCTAAGTGAACTTTCCCAATTAAATAGGGGTTGCTCAGTGAACTCTCCCAATTACATAGAAATTGCTCAATGAATTTTCCCAATTATATAGGATTTGCTAAGTGAACTTTTCCAAACAAATAAAGGATGGCTGAGTGGACTACCTCTGTTAAAAATATATGTTTCCTCTTTGATGAACAACCTTGAGTAATGATAGGGGTATGTTCCTTTATGTTTCTTCCTTTCATTAACATGACAATCAAGTAAGTATTTTGACATTTGATGCACATGGATTAGAAATAATCCGTTGATGGATACTTAGAAAAGTATCAGTCTGCTTTGGACTTTGGTTCCAAGATAATGATATATGGAACAAGCAATATCCTCAAATAAAAGAAATACCTAGTGCATGTGTACCTTTGGTGGTAATAACAGAGAAATGAATATGATAAGGATGAGATGTGTTCTCGACACATATGATGAATACCAAGGTAAGGATTCTGGTATCTGAGAAATAATAGATGATTTATGTTGGTTACCTGTGTTGGCCAACTATAAAATCAATATAGTTATATAAGATAATATGGACATCATATGTTAGGGGTTTATGCTCTGCATAAACATAAACATTGATAAGGTTGAACTAATGGAAGGAACAATTGTAATTGGAGGAAAAGTTTATCAAGCTAAAAATATTTCCTGAGAATAACCCTGTGTGGAAGAACTTTGTGTGGATTAAAGATTTATGATATCTCCATGACATTCAGATGTTATGTGGAGACTTGATGGTATGATAAATGATTAGAATTTGTCTCTCCTTTTCCTGGGATTTCGGGGACGAAATCCTTATTAGGGGTTTATAGTTTGTAACATCATTGACCTGCGTTATGCTTAACCCTAGATGTTTTTCTTAATAAAGTTGATTATATGCTTGCTCTTATCTCTTGAAAAGTAATTAAGGCTCAGGAGGAACTTATATTTCAATTTTAATCCTTTTTTAATAATGTTGAAATAATGTTTTTTTGTTTTGGACTAAAGTGCAAATTACCCAAGTTGAGGGGTTAAATTGCAAATGTTACATGATAAGATGTTACTCATGTGTTGAAGCATCATTAGAATGAATATGATGTAGAGGTATGGCTTATGGTAGCCTGGGTACCAAGAAAGAGCTGATAAAGCAATGTTTGTGCATTAAAACCTAGTTTTGGTGTAATGTTTAATTTACCCAAAACTCAAGGTTCAATATGCAAATTACCACTTCAAAATAGTCCCTAATGTTTCTTGGCATCATTTAGAGAAAATAAAATGAGAGGGGTGTCTCATTTGTACCTCTTTGGAGGAGAGAGAATCTTGATATTAAAATAATCAAGATTTAAGCATAATTGGAACTTTACTTCCATTTAATGCAAAAATAAATAAAATAATTGAAGGGACTTCAACCAAATACGATATGGTTGAATTTGATCAAGTGTGAAAATCTTTGTGCCTTGGCTAGGCCACGAAAATATCTTAAGGAGGTGAAGAACCCACTCACATTATTATAAGAAAAAGAAATATCCACTCACTTATGGATATTGTTATAATATGATTTAAGGTGCTTAATTTGCTTTTATTTAAATCATGGATAATTGAGAGGAATAAGAGGCAAAGAAGATAGCCTCATATCCAAGGAATTGAGGGGGAAGAGGCGGCACGAATTTTGGAATTAAATAATTTTTATAAGGCATTTTCTCTCTCATTGTTTTTCTTATAAAAACACCCTTTACAAGCCAAATCAAAGGCTTTTCCGAATCCCCTTCTTCTCTTTTCTTGGAAAACGAACAAGGGAGCTTTGGAGGATCAGGAGGACGACCCCCAACCTATTGGTAAGCTTCTTGACCTTCTTTCACCTTGAATCCATGGTGGAAATCACAAATCAATGCATGATTTCTTCTTATCTCGATCCCCTCTTCAATTCTAACCATTCCTTTTCACTCAAAGCTTGAGGACGAACCTTGGGATAGTGAAAGGAGTTGAATCCACCATTTTTGACGTGATCTTGGAGCTTTGAATCTCAATTGGAGGCGGGTTATATAACTTGAACCCTTGAACTTTGTTATTGATTCCATATCTTTAACAATTATTGATTCCTTCTTGATTCCCAAAATTTTATTTGAATGATTGTTGCAATCACCATGAAAATCACAGAAAGCTTCTTGGGTTTATAGCTTGATGATGATGACATCATCATAAGCACACACCTCCACAAATATCTATTGCAAACGGTTTTGTAACCTTGGTCCAAACGGTTTCACCATATCGTTTGGAGGTTTGGATCCCAAACCATTTATAAGATTTGACCATTTGGATGGGTTGATCGTTTGAGTTCAGGACCCTAGTATATGTTGGATGATTATCCAATGGATCCAATTGATGGATTCAATATATAGACAATCTTCCAATTAGAAACCCTAATCGGGTTGAGTGTTGAAATTCTCAATTGATTGATGTAATTTTTGGGTTGGCTAACCCAAACGGTCTCAAGACCGTTTGGAGATCACACAAATGGTCTCAAGACCATTTGGAGGTCAACCAAGTCCGTTTGGAAGTTTATGATTAAGTATGATCGGATGGTTGAAGATCCAGTAATATCAAATTGAAGTACAATCAATAGCACAATTGATGATTGATTCAATGATGCAAACCCTAATTGAATTTCATAGATTTCAATGATGGTTTGAGTCAAACGGTCTCAAGACCGTTTGGAGGTCATCCAAATGGCCTCAAGACCGTTTAAGGTTAGGTCATGTCATGGTTTGATGATGATCTAATGATTTCAATTGAATTAGTTCCACAATGTCAACCATTGATGGTTCCTCGATTTCAAAACCCTAATTGATGATTTCTTGGTTATAAACCCTAGTTCAATTGGGTTCAAAACCTTAATTGAAGGTCCAATTGAAGGGTGATCCAATGGTTCAATTGAAGAATAAATCAATGGTTCAATTGATAGATGGTTCAAGGATTGAAACCCTAAATTGACTAAGTGATGGAAGACCCTTTTGGTCCATTCGGTTTTAAGAGAGTTGGGACCAAACGGTCTTAAGACCGTTTGAGTCCAAACGTTCTCAAGACCTTTTGGGATCAAACGGTCTCAAGAACGTTTGGGACCAAACAGTCTCAAACCGTTTGGAGACCCAAGTTCATTCAGTTTCAATATGTTTTGTCTAAACTGTTTCAAGCACCAATCTTGCTAAACGGTTTCAAACCATTTGAGGGCTAAGTGACTAAGACCGTTTGGGGTCTAAGTGACCAAGACTTTTTTAGGTTCAAATTGGTTAAACCATTTGGACACCTAATATGATTAAAGGTCAGTTAGCTACTTGATTGATAATGATGTAGACTAAAGGTGATCATAATGGTTAACCCTAACTGTGTGTAATTGAATGAAGAGTTGACCTAGATCAATCTTGGAGTACTTAACATCCTAAACAGGATGATATAGAGAGAGGAATTATTATATAATTAAGTCATAATTCTCTCATTATGAATAATATGTAATCAGGGTTTGATCCATAATAATGAGATCATGAAACCCTCATTGAAAACATTAATGAGCCTTGACCCTAATTTGGGGCAAAGCTATGTGAAACCCTAACTTAGGGAAAATCTATGTGAAACCCTAATTTAGGGAAAAGCTAGGTGAAACCCTAATTGAGGGAGATTTCAAGTGAAATCCTAATTTTCAGGTAATACTGTGTGAAACCCTGATATAGAAGGATGTTATGTGAAACTCTAATGAAGAGTGATATTAGGGGAAATCCATATGTATGGAAGATGCTATGTGAACCTCAATTCATAAATATGGAAAATCCTATTCCTAATAATGGAATAGTGATTAAGGTAATGAAAAATGTAACACCTAGAGAGGTTGATAATGGATATCCTTATATCAATAGTTCTTCACTCAAGGATGAGTCCATATCATTGGCAATGGTTGCATATTCTAAATAAGTGACCTATGACCAATACATTACATGATAAATGTGATGAACTGGTGCATAAAGTATTAGGATGAGGAATACCCTAATACAAGCTAAGTGGATGAACTCAAGTAAGATAAAGGTGATGAGGGAAGTGATACATCAAGATATGATAGATATCACATCCAACACCTCAAGACTGATATACCTTGATGTGTTTTAAATCCAATATATTTGGATGAGTGACACATGAAGTGTGTCATGTCAATTGTTACATTGAGATGTAATGCACTTTGATAAGTATAGGCTAACATGCCTTATGAAAAGGTTAATCCAAACTAATAAAATATGATACAATCATATTTTGGTAAAGATGAGAGAGAAACTCAACTTTGTGTTGATAATTCATTTAATAATGAATGATGAGAATAAATAAGTATGATTGAATACTTATGTTATCCATATTGATTCCTAGTTGTGTGAAGCAATGAAATAGGATTTGATCATTAATAATATGATCTTGAGAACCTATATGGTTAGTTATGGAAAACCCTAATCCAGGGTAATGATGTATAAATCCCTAATATAGGATGATGAATGTGATACAAAACCATAATCCAAGGTGATGTTAGGTAATGTTACAGTAAACCCTAAATTGGGTTAAAAGGACATGATGAACCCTAATCTGCTGTGAATAGTGCATCCTAACCCTAAATTGGGTAATAGGATATAATAAACCCTAATACAGGGTAATGCTTTGTGAAACCCTAATACATGTTGATGCTATCTGAAGTCTTAACATAGAGTAATCCTATGTGAATCTCAAATACAGATTGATGAGTTATGAATGTAATAAGAAAACCCTTGTATTGCATGGTACTGATATATAATTGTTATCATGAGTACTAATCATGCAGGTATGTTGAGATGATGAGCATAGCCAGATATGGGATATGATGCTCTGTATATTGAAAATGTTATATAGGCCTTATAAGCCTTCATATGCTTTGTTGCTCAGTGAGAGGTAATCTAAAAATTAATGAGCCATGTGTGCCATATGATGTTTTAATTATTGAAATTGTTTATGGGCTTCATAAGCCATAATATGCCTTGTTGCCTGTTAAGGGGTAACAAGAGGTGATATGAGCTTTGTGAACTATGGGGAATGCTTTGTGTAGTAAGAATCATAATGTCCTTGGTCAGATGACCTGAAGGTATTAAGTTACCTAATAAGTGGTAAGAAGTATTATGTGATGAGTTAAGGGTTCAAATACCCATATTCTATAATCATGATGATGAACTTGTTAAGAAATGAAAATGTACTTGATGAGATGAGGGATTAAGATCCCAATACTTTGTTAAAAAGAATATGGCTACAAGCCATGACTCCACAAAGACAATGCCAGGCATTAGCTATGTGATCTAAGCCTGAAGAGAGTATATGTTGCGGTTATAATTCTATAGTGAATAAATGTTATACATATTCCTTAATGGATAAGTGACATGTTGCTCTATCAAGTTATAGTTGCAATGCTTTAGATAAGAATAATGTTCTAATCTGTTAGACAATGAATTAACTGTTGTGAAACAATTATGATTCCTCTGTTCAGAATTATCTTATTAAATTGCAATAATAGTGTTTCTGGCGGAGAGTTATATATCTCGCTAGGACAATTTACAATTGTCTCACCCCCGTGGGAACTACATTTTTAGGTGGACGTGGACGAGGAGGTAGGAATCCTTCAGTAGGTGAAGGACAACAACAGCAACAGCAGGGACAGTAGTGAAGTCTCAGGTGGATACACTGGCTGATATGCCTTGTATAGATGTACATAGAGTCATATGTGTTGTCTTTGTACTCTCAGGCCCTCGGAGTAGCAATTAGTGCTTTTGAGATTTTGACTCAGTGCCTCGAGATTTTATACTGCCTCTGTTTAGTTTAACAGGGCAGTTGATGCTTGTAAATTTCAGAAAAAGATGGTACAGGACATGTACTTGTGAACTAGTATGTAATTAAATTACTTCAGTTCTTTGTGAAAGAAGTTTTTCCTATGTGTGGACCTCTCTATAAAATGGTTTTAATTTTTAGTGATTTTCGGTAATCTGCTGCTTAGTGATCGCTTCCGCTTAAGTAAATTATGTTTTTGTGATCGGTGTGTCACAAATTACCTCTTTAGCACATATTACACCACTTTTAGAATTTCAATGAGAATTATATTTCAAACATATTTTATTCGCATTCCTCTCATTTTTCTAAGAAACTTTCATGTATAACTTATTTTTATCAGAGCATCCTAGCAATTTCTATAATTTTTACAAGATATTTGTTGATTAGCCAATCAGAAAAAGCCATGTCAGCAAAAGGGGCTTTTTACCTTATTTCCACGTGGGTCAGAATAAGCCAATGAGCACCACCATGCTGGATGAGCTGGTCTGGCTTTCTCCTGGTTTGGATGGGCCCCTATTGTCGTTCTAACTCGGTCTTCACCCAGCCTGGTTTAGGAACGAAGGATTGACCCGCGACACCTTCATCCCTATGCGAGGGGTCCCAATTGGACTCCTCCGTTTCCTATGTGGAATAGAGCAATGTGGTCGATGCCTACCCCCTGAGGCTCCTGTGGCCTATGGCCAGTTGGGAGGTGCGGCCAGGCTGGTCGGTGCTTCTACAGGTTCTCAGAGGCATAAGAAGTAGGTTCAGGGAAGAAAAGTGGGAATCCCTCATGATAGCACTGAGGAACAAGGGACCATGGTGCAGGGTCAGTAGGTCATAGTGGCATCAAATTGGATAGTTTTGAGGTGTTGTCCAATCACAAACATCGCATAGGGGATACTTTTATAGTCTCAAGGGGTCAATATAGGGTTTGGGTTTTCGAACCCCTTGATTTGGGAGACATGGTGGAGGTTGCCTATTCTTGGTGTCCAAGGCACCATGTGCCATCAAACCACTGCTAGTACACTCGGCTGGAGAGAGGGGTTATAAGGAGAAGATTTTGGGTGAGAGGAGGGTTGGAGAGGCACCAGGGCCATCAGGAAAAAGGAAAGCAGATTAGACGACGCCTTTCCTTTCTAGACAGTTGGTCGAAGAAAGGCACATATGGATTAAAAGAATAGGGTCATCGCTGCAAGGTTGTCGATGTTCCACTCAATACAGGACTTACCAAAATTTGATTTTCCATTGTATTAAAGAAAGGTCGAATCTCATTTTTTTCTAATGCTTCTTAAGATTGTCCTTTTCCTCTGAAAATTTGGATGGCAACTTTTGATTCCTTTCAAAACTTATATTTAATTTGTAGGAATTATTGAGATATCTTTTGTTTATGTTATGGATTATTGAAACATATCCTTCAATTAATTACCCACACTATGTGGAAAGTCATTTCTCATATTCTAGAATTCTTTTATTTTCCTTATTATTTGCAAGTATAGAAAAAGTAAAACCAAGATAACATTATTTGTTGCCTCAAACATTGTGTGTCAAGTTTGGGGCTTAAATTCGAAAGCATGAGAGACTTTTCTTCATATGCAAGTTATCTATTAAAAAGGCATATTTTATCCATATTTTCTCTCTCTTACTCTTTTATTCTCTTTATTTAGATTCCTTTTACCATTAGAAACCTTGTGGATTCAAAATTTCATCCATGATGATTATTCAAACATATTTCCACATATTTCTCATACTTTCATCATTATCTCAAATTTCCCTTTTAAAGATGCATTATTTGATTTCTTCTTTTTCTTTTAATCATATTGGACTCATTAACATATTATGATCTATGAAATCACATGAACAAATGAAATATTACAAAGGAAATCCATTCAATACACATAAATCATATAATTCCCATAATCATACATTTATTGGGGAAATTGCATTTCCAACCATATGAACCCAAAAATTGGGGTTGTAACACAAGCTTCCAAACTGATAAAGTTGATTACAGCTCGCAGTCAGGATTTGTGTTTTGCCTCAACAACAGAGCTGTGAGCTGGAAGAGTTCCAAGTAAGAGACAGTTGTGGATTCTACAATAGATGTCGAGTATATTTGTAACGCCCGGGCCCACTGCCCAAGGCTCTAGTAGAGTTTCAGGAATGACGACTGTCCCCACAGACCAGCACTAGCCTTAACTGCATGCTTTGCCTCACTCACGCGCATGTCAGGATCAACTTCCCGACAGGTCACCCATCCCAATACTACTCCATGCTGAGCATGCTTAACTATGGAGTTCTTTAGAGATGGGCTCCCTGAAAAGGAGGTGCACCTTGGTGATATGGGTAGTCCAATCATTCCTTTTAAGATCATGTTATCCGAGGCCTCAAATCCTGGGATGTTACAATCTCCCCCACTTAGACTCTTGACGTCCTCGTCAAGGCTCAACTATATGGCCTCATAATCTGACCACATTTCAGTGTAGACCCACAATGGCCCATGGACACCCATCTCCCGTCCACGACTACCAGCGCAAGGGCGGCTCCATCCCATCTCTACGGATATCCCTTTCCAACTTGCCTGGACCGCACGGCTCAAGACCGGCATGCCACATGCCCATGTGGGCCCCACCTACTGGAGGGGTTAAGGCTCTAATACCAAATGTTACGACCCCACCTCCCGATAATCCCCCAATTAAGGGAGACCGAGAGGTCGAAGCCGCACCCATTAATCCCGGATCAAAGGTTCGACATATAACCATAAACAATTATTAAATTCTAACAGACTATACTGAAAATGGTAATAAAATTTTTCTTTACATACCTTTTGAAAACCTGGATCTCTAAACTTTTATCCACACTGATACTAATCTATTTAATCCTCCTTTGCACTTTAATTCTCATTTAGTATCACATGTGCCACTTTACTATTTGTTCTTTTCATTGTACCTAAAACGCCGACAAACAAAACATCGGTCAGCCGTAGCTGGTATGTGGGGGAAACAATAACCATGTAACTATGGTAACAATATAATCATTCAATTACTTATTTAACAACCAATATTACGTTTTAGATATAACTCCGCAATCCAAGAGTACCCTATCCTCTGTATTGTCCCCATTAAACCCCTCATGATCCACCTATAAGTGAACCAGTTTCTAGGGTTGAGTCACATGGCACTACTCGTAAGTAGACCACTCCTTAACTCGGGATTTGCTAAAGAGTCTCTAACTCACGGTAACCCAGACCTTGCTCTAGGATTACCCCTTTTATTAGCCTTTTCAAAGTAACAGAGGTGGACCCAGATCTAGCCAGTTATATTTGCACAATTATGGTGATAATCATAGTCACTTTATAGTTGCATGAAATAAATAAACATCCAACAGTTTAGTTGCATTCAATGCGATTAAACATTTGGGAATCCAACGGGAAACTAAAGCGGTTATTCATAATCGTAACCACATACCTGATCCATAGTAACTTGATGCCCATACATTAACATTCAACACAATTAACAAGCAATCAACAATATCCTAAAAATAATGCATAACATTCAAGTGTCATTGTTTTATTCAAAACATCCTCAAGATCAACTTGGATTCCACCTTATGATTTCTAGGCCAACTTTAGGGTTTTATTAGGGTTTTAGCCTTCATTATGCATTTATCACTTTTAATGCTCTTTTAGTTCACAAACCCTAATTTCTGCATCATAGGCACAATTGAATGTCAAATAAGTCTAATATGTTTCTTTTACACTAAAACTATTATCTTTATCCTTTTTGGTCATATCCAAAACATTAAGGCTAATTATCATCTTCGGTTTCTTTCAAATTGACAATTCATATTTCATTATAGTTCAACTCACATATATGAACCTTATTTATTACTATTTCCACCTTTATACACTAGGAAACACTAATTATCCAAATAATTCACATTAAAGATCTTTGATACTCAATTTATCTTCGAATCATCATATCTCTATTTTATTCTTCGATTTGTACAATTAAAACCATTAGAATTCATATCAACATAAATTAGGGTTTCTAATCCCATTAAGGCATATTCATGTACATAGAACCCTAAATTAAACCAACTATATAAAAAGATCATCTTTTCACTTTTATTAACAACAGGTTAATATCAGCTTGAATTATCCATCTATCATCAAATCTAAGGGTTTTTCCTTAGTTAAATCATTAAAGATAATAACTTCATGTACTTTTCCAATTTCAAGCATATAAACTCTAAATTAGGCTAATCATGTGCAAAGTTCTTCCTTTTTGAAATCAATGTTCCCTTTTTACATTTAACAGATTAATATCAACTCTAAAGATCCATTAAACCCTATTAAACACATTAAAAATAGGGTTTCTTAATCTTTAATTCATTAAAGATGATAAGTCACACTACTTTTCAAACTATGATCAGATTCAGGCTCTAAAACTATTTTTATTGGGTTCCTTGCATTCTTCTGATCAAAATTCATATATAACTTGTCCTAATCGGAGTTACCAATCATGAGATATGATTTTTGCAATAAAAGGCTTACCACATCCAATCACGATGCGCCACGTCGCCTATCCATGTGAGCGCTTGATTTGGAAATTATAATTGAATTACGTTCTTGCCCTCGGGTAAGTTGATCATCCTTTTAGCCCGTGAGGGGCAAAACCGTCCAAAGCTTCTGAGCTTCTTCTTCTTCCTCTGGACGGCGCGCGCAGCCGCCCTAGCAGGGGCTTGTGCAGCCCTTTCTCCTCAGCCCCGACCCCAAAGACTCTCCAGGTGAATTCCATTACCTCTGTAGTGTCTCTGCGCACAGGGGGGTGCCCACAGGTCGTGGGTTGAGCGGCTTTTTCGGGCCTACTTGGCTCTGCAACTCTGGCCGATCTGCAGCCAAGCGCGGCTGCTCCTTCCTTCATGGGCCACCTTTCACGTCGGAAGCTACACCCCTACCTCCGGCGTGCTCTGGCGCATGCAGGGCGCTTCCAGATCTCTGCCAAGGAGGTCAATTTATCATCCATCAAACCACGTTCTTGCAGCCATCATTGCAGCCTAGCTGCTGCTGCGGCATCTACTCTAGGGCATGGCCTCAAAGGCAACATTGCTCCCTGGGACCGTGGTATAGCAGGCTACCCTCAAAACCCCCTGTTGGTTCCTCGTACTCTGGGGATAGCATTGCCTTTCATTATTAGGGTTTGAACGAGGAGGAAGATGGGGAGAGAGAGAAGGGCCTGGGATTCTCTTCAACTCGTGTCTTAGACTCTACCCCTTATATAGGGGTGAGTATCAACGTCCCAAGATGTTTAAACAAAGGGAAACAAGCCCTTTTCTAAAAGGAATGTGATTCCTTCACGGAAAAGCTAATTTCCTTCTCTTTCTCATATTACTTTAATCTTCTTTATTCTTTACACATTAGGAATTCGAAAATAAATTCTTTTATTCTTTTATTACTTGCCCTTTATTCCAATGGCACGAATTCTATTTTCATTTAATAGGAAAAATACTTTCTTTTTATCAATATCACAAATTCACTAATAATGTATCACATTATCTTTTTATTTTGCAAATTTGCTATTTTCTCTTTCCTCTTTCTTCATTGGGACTCCTTGGATCCCAAGAAACTCTATTATTTAGAAATTCTTTTCCAAGGATATTTATTATCCTTCTAGATGCATCTTTATGCATTATTTCTCATTATTATGTATATTTCTTATTAAAATATCTCTTTTTGAGGATTTCTTTTTATTTTTCTTTTATTTTCCTCATGGGTATTCCTTTTATCATTAGAAACCTCATGGATACGAATTATCACCAAGAAAACTCATTTATGCCTCTTTCCATTCATTTTCCACATTTTATCATCATTTTCAATTTCTTTCTTAATAAAGAAATACTTAATTAACCTTTTCTTTTCTAATTACTTTCTTTTCGCAACCTTGGTATCCTTGGTACCCAAGGAACCCAAGAGATACGAAATCCTCTTTGGATTTGCCTTCTAGAGGTTTCTACATATTTCTTTTCTCAAAAATTCAATTATCCATTTACTATTTGAATTTCCTTGTTATTGGGCCCAATAGACGATACAGCCCACAAAGCAACCAATCAAGGCTATTGTGAAAGGAATCCATTTATTCAAAACAAATCATATCATTATTTGTTCAATTATCTTTAATATGAGAAATTTCATTTCTCACCAATTGAACCCAAAAATTGGGGTTGTAACATCATGTTACGACCCCACCTCTCGATAATCCCCCAATTAAGGGAGACTGAGAGGTCGAAGCCGCACCCATTAATCCCGGATCAAAGGTTCGACATATAACCATAAACAATTATTAAATTCTAACAGACTATACTGAAAATGGTAATAAAATTTTTCTTTACATACCTTTTGAAAACTTGGATCTCTAAACTTTTATCCACACCGATACTAATCTATCTAATCCTCCTTTGCACTTTAATTCTCATTTAGTATCACATGTGCCACTTTACTGTTTGTTCTTTTCATTGTACCTAAAACGCCGACAAACAAAACGTCGGTCAGCCGTAGCTGGTATGTGGGGGAAACAATAACCATGCAACTATGGTAACAATGTAATCATTCAATTACTTATTTAACAACCAATATTACATTTTAGATATAACTCCGCGATCCAAGAGTACCCTATCCTCTGTATTGTCCCCATTAAACCCCTCATGATCCACCTATAAGTGAACCAGTTTCTAGGGTTGAGTCACATGGCACTACTCGTAAGTAGACCACTCCTTAACTCGGGATTTGCTAAAGAGTCTCTAACTCACGGTAGCCCGGACCTTGCTCTAGGATTACCCCTTTTATTAGCCTTTTCAAAGTAACAGAGGTGGACCCAGATCTAGCCAGTTATATTTGCACAATTATGGTGATAATCATAGTCACTTTATAGTTGCATGAAATAAATAAACATCCAACAGTTTAGTTGCATTCAATGCGATTAAACATTCGGGAATCCATCGGGAAACTAAAGCGGTTATTCATAATCGTAACCACATACCTGATCCATAGTAACTTGATGTCCATGCATTAACATTCAACACAATTAACAAGCAATCAACAATATCCTGAAAATAATGCATAACATTCAAGTGTCATTGTTTTATTCAAAACATCCTCAAGATCAACTTGGATTCCACCTTATGATTTCTAGGCCAAATTTAGGGTTTTATTAGGGTTTTAGCCTTCATTATTCATTTATCACTTTTAATGCTCTTTTAGTTCACAAACCCTAATTTCTACATCATAGGCACAATTGAATGTCAAATAAGTCTAATATGTTTCTTTTACATTAAAACTATTATCTTTATCCTTTTTGGTCATATCCAAAACATTAAGGCTAATTATCATCTTTGGTTTCTTTCAAATTGACAATTCATATTTCATTATAGTTCAACTCACATATATGAACCTTATTTATTACGATTTCCGCCTTTATACACTAAGAAACACTAATTATCCAAATAATTCACATTAAAGATCTTTGATACTCAATTTATCTTCGAATCATCATATCTCTATTTTATTCTTCGATTTGTACAATTAAAACCATTAGAATTCATATCAACATAAATTAGGGTTTCTAATCCCATTAAGGCATATTCATGTACATAGAACCCTAAATTAAACCAACTATATAAAAAGATCATCTTTTCACTTTTATTAACAACAGGTTAATATCAGCTTGAATTATCCATCTATCATCAAATCTAAGGGTTTTTCCTTAGTTAAATCATTAAAGATAATAACTTCATGTACTTTTCCAATTTCAAGCATATAGACTCTAAGTTAGGCTAATCATGTGCAAAGTTCTTCCTTTTTTAACTCAATGTTCCCTTTTTACATTTAACAGATTAATATCAACTCTAAAGATCCATTAAACCCTATTAAACACATTAAAAATAGGGTTTCTTAATCTTTAATTCATTAAAGATGATAAGTTACACTACTTTTCGAACTATGATCAGATTCAGGCTATAAAACTATTTTTATTGGGTTCCTTGCATTCTTCTGATCAAAATTCATATATAACTTGTCCTAATCGGAGTTACCAATCATGAGATATGATTTTTGTAATAAAAGGCTTACCACAGCCAATCACGATGCGCCACATCGCCTATCCATGCGAGCGCTTGATTTGGAAATTATAATCAAATTACGTTCTTGCCCTCGGGTAAGTTGATCATCCTTTTAGCCCGTGAGGGGCAAAACCGTCCAAAGCTTCTGAGCTTCTTCTTCCTCTGGACGGCGCGCGCGGCCGCCCTAGCAGGGGCTTGTGTGGCCCTTTCTCCTCAGCCCCGACCCCGAAGACTCCCCAGGTGAATTCCATTACCTCCGTAGTGTCTCTGCGCACAAGGGGGTACCCACAGGTCGTGGGTTGAGTGACTTTTTCGGGCCTACTTGGCTCTGCAACTCTGGCCGATCTACAGCCAAGTGCGGCTGCTCCTTCCTTCATGGGCCACCTTTCACGCCAGAAGCTACACCCCTACCTCCGGCGTGCTCTGGCGCATGCAGGGCGCTTCCAGATCTCTGCCAAGGAGGTCGATTTATCATCCATCAAACCACATTCTTGCAGCCATCATTGCAGCCTAGCTGCTACTGCGGCATCTACTCTAGGGCATGGCCTCAAAGGCAACATTGCTCCCTGGGACCGTGGTATAGCAGGCTACCCTCAAAACCCCCTGTTGGTTCCTCGTACTCCGAGGATAGCATTGCCTTTCATTATTAGGGTTTGAACGAGGAGGAAGATGGGGAGAGAGAGAGAAGGGCCTGGGATTCTCTTCAACTCGTATCTTAGACTCTACCCCTTATATAGGGGTGAGTATCAACGTCCCAAGATGTTTAAACAAAGGGAAACAAGCCCTTTTCTAAAAGGAATGTGATTCCTTCACGGAAAAGCTAATTTCCTTCTCTTTCTCATATTACTTTAATCTTCTTTATTCTTTACACATTAGGAATTCGAAAATAACTTCTTTTATTCTTTTATTACTTGCCCTTTATTCCAATGGCACGAATTCTATTTTCATTTAATAGGAAAAATACTTTCTTTTTATCAATATCACAAATTCACTAATAATGTATCACATTATCTTTTTATTTTGCAAATTTGCTATTTTCTCTTTCCTCTTTCTTCATTGGGACTCCTTGGATCCCAAGAAACTCTATTATTTAGAAATTCTTTTCCAAGGATATTTATTATCCTTCTAGATGCATCTTTATGCATTATTTCTCATTATTATGTATATTTCTTATTAAAATATCTCTTTTTGAGGATTTCTTTTTATTTCTCTTTTATTTTCCTCATGGGTATTCCTTTTATCATTAGAAACCTCATGGATACGAATTATCACCAAGAAAACTCATTTCTGCCTCCTTCCATTCATTTTCCACATTTTATCATCATTTTCAATTTCTTTCTTAATAAAGAAATACTTAATTAACCTTTTCTTTTCTAATTACTTTCTTTTCACAACCTTGGTATCCTTGGTACCCAAGGAACCCAAGAGACACGAAATCATCTTTGGATTTTCCTTCTAGAGGTTTCTACATATTTCTTTTCTCAAAAATTCAATTATCCATTTACTATTTGAATTTCCTTGTTATTGGGCCCAATAGCCAATACAGCCCACAAAGCAACCAATCAAGGCTATTGTGAAAGGAATCCATTTATTCAAAACAAATCATATCATTATTTGTTCAATTATCTTTAATATGAGAAATTTCATTTCTCACCAATTGAACCCAAAAATTGGGGTTGTAACATCCTTCCCCTCTTATAGGAATTTTGTCCTCAAAATTCAAACAAGAAAACAAATAATTCAGGATAAGACTTTTCCATGTCCATCATTGGCCCCTATGTGGCTTTGCCGTACTCATGGCATTTTCAAGGAACCTTTATCATCACATATTCTTTTCTCTGAGTTCTTTCATCCTGGCGTCTATAAACTACACAGGTGACTCAGGCCATTTCAGCCTCCCTTGGGGCTCACTAGGTTCATTGCTCAGTACATGGTCGGGGTACCTCACATAGTGCTCTAAATTGGACACATGGAAAACATCTCCCATTACTCTATCCTGAGGGGTAGGGTCAAACCTATCCTTCTCCACCCATCCATCTCTAATGGACCCATGTATCGGGGACTCAGCTCTCTTAGTTATAACTTAGAGGGGTCGAATTTGCATGTCACATTTTCTCCCACAGTAACTTGTATGTCAGTCTACTTTGCATCTGCTCACGACTCTCATCATCTCTAGGCTCCTTTCATCCCTTGCACAATCAAAGTGACTTCATCTACACGCACTGTGGTCCCTTTTCTAACCATCATGTGGTCCTTTTCTAACCATCATGTGGTCCTTTCACCAACATCACCTTACTGAAGTGGTGACCGACACCACCTCCCTTACAGAGCTTCTTAGAATCCCGATACAGGCTATGGTGGTCATCATCACATCTTTCCTAGAACAAGAACTTCCTCTAGCTATCACCCTGAACGAGCACATATGCTCTCATCAGACCCTTTAGTCTGGATCCTACTAACCATAGTTAGGGGTGATAAACTATACTAACGTTGAGTTCTTCATGTACCTACTTCCATTTTATGGAAGTGGACCCTTAGGTCAAACTCAAGAACCTTTGAACTTGCTTCATGGTGTAGTTGAACCATCTCTCTCATGGGTAGTTCAACTAGATCTGTCCCTTGACAGAACTCTTTCTTTCTTATGTCATCTAGGTAAGGCGATCTACCATAACCCATATTGTATCTCGACCTTCTTTGGCCCAGGGAAGACCTATCACAACATCCATAGTGTTGAGCTCTCATTCCTTCTCAGGGATTCTTTTGTCCTCCATATCGATACCTTGGGTTACTGGGGCTCGTCCTTTACCTCCTGGCTTGCATGGCCATAAACCACATGCAACCTCATCTTAAGCATCTAACGTGCTATTGCCATTCTCCATGGTGTATCATGATTTCCTGTATGTCATGATTCTTTTAAGATCGATTCCTTCGAAACCCTAAACCACTCTTGTCAGGGTTTCATCACCTTCTTTTCCAAAGAAGTGCACTTGAGGTTCTACCACCATTCTTTCATTGCAACAAGGACTAGACTGGCTAAACAAACAACCCTTAACTTTTCAACGCATCTTGTTATATCTGAGTGTTATCCAAACACCTCTCCTTTTCAAACTTAGGGTTAGCCAAACAACCTCTTCTAGCTTCAAGTCAAACAAGTCTTAACCAAAGCATACATTACCACCTCTCATCCTTAGGTATTAGGTAACATTGAAGACATACACTTCCATGTATTTCGCTTATCATGTCACCTTCAACTGTATGTTCATCTTCATAAGAACACTCTCTGATTCCATCATCATGGTGATCAAACTCAACCTGGTATAACTTGTAAGTTCCACATAGCTCATGGTAGAAACATCCTCATAAGGGAACTACCTCATTCCTCTTAGTGTTTACAAACCATCCATGTATCATTCACTTTACCGGGGTAGATATCTTCTCTATCCCCATTTCTCATGGCAATGTTCCAAACATCTCTTATCCTTGGTGTATGGCATGCATAATGTCCTATCTCTCACTCCCATAACAAAAGGAAATAAGCATTTGGCTGCAGTCCAAATACAGAGTTCTTCCTGTTCCAAGAGTAGAGATGGTACATCCCAGCTTGCCAGTACACCTTTAAATCTAAGTTGCAACGTGCCCCATATGTCTCTTCATCTTAAACAACAAGATATCAAACTAGTCTTGAACCTACTGAGGTTTATATCCTTGGTCATCTCATCTAGGTCTATAGGGTACCAACTCTTTTGGGGTCATCCCTCTTCCCTCATGCATCCAGAGAGTGCCCTACTCATCTGCCCTTTGGGTCCCATGAGTTCATGAAGGTGATCAATCTCCTAACCCATGGCCCTCAGACAATGATAGTTGTTACCTCCCTACCCTATGGTCATGTGCAAATGGGGAATTAGGCAACTCCAATCGGTCTTATCCCTACCTGACCCTAGGATAGACTTAGGATTCTCCATTATAGTACATGTTCACTTAGAATCTTACCCAAGTCTTCATCATCTCTCTTTCTGCATTCATGGGCTGACTCTCATCCGTTCATAGGCATTATGGCAACCTGCCTACCTTGGTCAACCCCCATACCAGTTACCTCCATGGTAACACATTCCTATGCAATTAGAGATGGATATACATGGATCTACAGGTTCATTCTCGTAACATAACTTTTCACTTAGCTTCTCAAGGTCCTAAGAGACCTCTTTAGGTTACCTTAACCTAACCACAACTGATATACACTCTATCAAGGGTGTCCCTCTCCCAGGATGAGAGGAAAACTATCTCTTGACAGCAAGGTCACAAAAGCTCTTAGGTCTAGGGTTTACATCCACATGAGCCCACTTAACCCTAGAAAGCTATTAAGGCATAAACAGATCACCTACTGAACCATGCTAGGTCATACTCATCCTCTTTTCTCAATGTTGGATCAAGATCATACCTTTCTTTATCATCAACCTATCTGTGGGGGGGGGTTCATCAAACATGCCTTAAACTTCAGGGGCTCCCTTTTTCCTCTATACATGAGGATTACCATGCTCGCTTCTATAGGAACTCAACTTCCCATCATGAGCCTTAGGTACACCACTTCCCCTCTTAGGCCTAGGAACCCTAGGTTCACTGCATGCTCTGTCTCTTAACTATAAACCAAGCATGAAAAAGGCATGACATGCACTCCTTGTCATCCTTCAACTCAAGCAACACTTAGTGTTGGGTCCTCCTTAAGGACAACCAACAAGGTACAGAGCCTCATAACCTTCTACTAAACCTTTCTTCTTCCTAACTCAGAAGGTAAACATCTCTACCATAGGAACGTAGGCACCAGATGCTTCATCTTCATTCTCTAGGGTTGGTCCCTCTAAAGGCAACCAAGATATCATCAACTTTTAGGGATCGATCATGAGGCAACCATTATCATCCATTGTTCAGGGTTTTAGGCTTCCAACCTTCTTGCTGGGTTTCCTGCTCTCTCTAGAGCTAACCCTACATCCAACCTCACCATTAGAGGTCATCTCTTCATGAAGGATCAACCTCCAAAGCATTCTCCACATGGGTGAATCCTAGGTTCGCACTTATGGTTGCTCAAGATCATCCACAACCCTTTATGCTCCATCATAATTCCTTACCCAGGGTTTCATCCTACCGTCAGCACTACGACGTGCCCTAGGTTCTAGCTATGCCCTACCGGTACAAGCCCATAGGGTTTCTATGGTCCTTCACGAACATCATCAACTAAAGAGCTATCATGTACCCTAACGTGCACGACCCTTCCCAGGGTTGGGGTTGCCAAAGGTGCTAGGTCACCCATGGATCCTATGGCATCCCAAAGGCATGTCCTCATCTCTTTCTAACCTTCACTTAGGGTTAGGGTTAGCATCATCCTCAGAGGATGTTCCAGGTCTCTACTTGCAATGGATATCTCTATCTCCAAGACTAACTCATCCTCCTGACAAGAAGGTCTAGCCTCAGGTCTCTTCTGAGAACATGACATCTTATGTCATACGACCTAAGCATGTATCTATTATTTATTTTGCGCTTAATCTATTAAGCTTATGTCCATGACATCTTATTTACATGCCTTTCATTAATTTAGTGGAGGATTCCATAAACCTTATTAACCTTACCCATACCTCAAGAGGGTGAGGAGAAGAAAGAAAACCCTAATCCTTTAGGTCCTTATCAGAATTTTGTGATGAGAAGGGATGAATAAGATGAGAAGTCCTAAAGGTATCTTATTTTGATTCATACCCTAAGACTTTGGCCAGGCGGTCACACGGGTCCAGGAGTCCTCGTATTCCGACTAGCGGTGCGGAGGAAAATCTGGCCAGTCCCCGGTCGTGATCCCTTTCTAGACACCTCCGTCTTTCGGATACTCCTCTAATAACTCCTTTGGGTTCTATGGAGTTTGTAAAATTTAATAATTATTAATGGTTAACTGAGGAACCTAAGCTCTGATACCATTTATAACGCCCGGGCCCACTGCCCAAGGCTCTAGTAGAGTTTCAGGAATGACGACTATCCCCACAAACCACCACTAGCCTTAACTGTGCGCTTTGCCTCACTCACGCGCATGCCAGGATCAACTTCCCGACAAGTCACCCATCCCAATACTACTCCAAGCTGAGCACGCTTAACTATGGAGTTCTTTAGAGATGGGCTCCCTGAAAAGGAGGTGCACCTTGGTGATATGGGTAGTCCAATCATTCCTTTTAAGATCATGTTATCCGAGGCCTCAAATCCTGGGATGTTACAATATTGCTACATCCTATGCGGCAAAGGAGGTTGTGTGGATCAAGAAGTTTATCTCTAAACTTGGTGTGGTTCCTAGCATCTGTGATGCAATTGATCTTTATTTTGACAATAATGGAGCGTACAATTGTTTGAAATAAACATCTTGTTGAATAAATGTTGAATTTGGAAAATCACTTGTTATAATTTTCTTGAACGTTTTACTCTTTTGCTATAAACCGTTTTACTTGATTTTGATAGTGTACCGTATTGCATGATTGTGTCTCGATTTTCTTGATTTTAGGTAAAATAAATAAAACATTGACTAAGATCGCTTCCACACTCCATATACTCTGATGACAAGGATAAATCGGGTATATATGCTATATTGGGTTAGTTTGTTCTTTAAATCTCCTATCTATGAATTATTATTTCTAATTGTATACGCAAGTGTGTGAGATCCTATCGGACCACGTAGGGACGGGAGCTTCAATCCTTTTACCATTGTCTAGGTAGTGGGATTGAGATTGGGGTAAGAATAGTTCCGTGACACTTCGTTTGTAATGAGATGACCAAATTTGTAATACAAACACTCATTTTGTATTACAGCGTATACTGTTGTCACAAATATCATTTTATTGTAATCAGACGTATAATACAAAATGAGTGTTTGTATTACAAATTTAGTTATCTGATTACAAACAATGTCAGTCCCATTACAAACAGGTATCTTTATATTACAAAATAGATTCATGGGTAACTAGTTACCCATGCGGGTAGTGAATATATATATATATATATATATATATATATATATATATATATATATATATATATATATATATATATATATAGTCAGGCTAGAATACACTCGAGTGTATCCGAAGCAGAATACACTCAAGTAGTTTTTAATGATGCAATATTTTTCTTGAAAATCTAATCTGTTGATCTTCGTAAACATCCCGTGAACAACTCATATGCAAAATTTGAGCACATTTGGATATGTATAGCTCATGTTATGAAGACCGCAAAAATTATGCATTTCAAATTAGTTTCGCGCGTCGATTTTGTTGCCCTTGGATGAGTGACTTACACTCATCCAAATGGGCTCAAAATTTGTATGTAACCTAGTTATAGTATGACGGTGAAGATCAACGGTTTACATTTTGCAAAAAATAGTCTTGATATGCAAACACACTTGAGTGTATCTGTGTGATCCATACACTCGAGTGTATTCTAGCCTAACTCTCTCTCTCTCTCTCTCTCTCTCTCTCTATATATATATATATATATATATATATATATATATATATATATATATATATATATATAGCCGATAAAGAGTGGCTCAAGTGGTCAAACACGGTGTCTCCTAACTAAGGGACCCGGGTTCGAATCCCAGTTTCCACTTTGATTTACCACCCTCCCGGGCGTTCGGCCTCCGCCAAGAGCATGTGAGAGGGGAAAGAAATCTTTCTCTCTTAATTCCCCCCCCCCCCACACACACACACACACATATATATATATATATATATATATATATATATATATATATATATATATATATATATAAAGTTTGAAATTCAAAACTTTACTTTTTTATTTGTCTTTTGTTACGCAAGACATGATGCATAACTTAAAAAATATGTCATCAACCATATTGTTATTATTTTATACAGCTTGTCTTGTTTGATAAAGAAAAATAGAGTATAATTTTAAATCTCAAACTCACTATACATAATATTTTCCTTAAAAAACTAAACGAGGAGTTACTATTAGAGAATAGAATTTTAATAGTATTATAAAAATTAATCTTATATAGTTTATCAGGTTCCTGAAAGTTGAATAGGTAGCAGTCGACCCTCATACAAAGACCTTTCTGGAATTGAAATTTTTGAACCAGATGGACAAGGGCAACGCCCTACTAATGATTTCACATCGGAGTTTCATGAGAACAAGTTGATTTCGGAAGTGTTGACCAACGGCGAGTCCGTTTGTAATAATATTTGCAATTTCTGAGTAAGCTCCAAATTATTTTGTCTTAGCTGTAAGTTTTGACTAGGGTTACTTCTACTCCAAAGAACAGGAGTTGAATTCAATTACACCCCACCCTCCCATACCGTTGGTATTAGTTGGTTTGCTATCTCGTATTCCATGATTAGCTTTTCCGCCACGTGTGTAATCCGTTCCTCTAGTCCAGACAGAAGACGAAGGCAGTCCAATCCATACATATCGCTTTACAATCAAGTCGTCAAGGCTCATCGTCTCCATCCACCCTAGAGTTACGGTAGAGGCGCCCGCTTCCATTCTCGTTCTCCTACCCGGTTCTCAGGAAAGGCTAATTGCTGATGTGGCAGAAAAAATTAAAAGAGAAATAAACGAAGAAAGAGAAAATAGTTTTGTCCATAATTTTTTTTATCTATAATGTATTTTTTAACAAAATAAAAAGCAGTAGATTCATCACAAAAAATACTTTGTGACATACTTTGAAAAAAAAATTAATATGAGAGAAGTACAAAAAATAGAGGAGAAAAATATCAAAAGTACAATACTCTAAAAGAAAGGATATCATACAACAAAATACTAGTATTTCTGTATTTTAGGATACATTCGTATACTTTTAGGTACATTACTCTCCTTTTGGGATACTTTAAGTACTGAGGCGTATTAATTTTATTTTGGAGGTATTGTACGAAAGTTTACTTGCTGACGTATTGTACGTCAAAACACGAGTATTGTACACGAAAATGAGATATTCTATGTATTGAGATGTATTACTTCTATTTTGTAGGTATTGTTCGAAAGTTTACTTGCCGAAGTATGGTACCTCAAAACACATGTATTGTACCCTAAAATGGAATATTGTACGCATTAAGATGCATTACTTCCATTTTAGAGGTATCGTATGAAAGTTTACATGCTGACATATTGTACCTCGAAACATGAGTATTGTGCTCGATATTGTATGTATTGAGATGTATTACTTCAATTTTGGACGTACCATACGAAAGTTTACTTGTTGACGTATTGTACCTCAAAACACGGATATTGTACCCAAAAATAAGATATTGTATGTATTGAGATGTATTTGAAGTATTATATAAGAATTTACTTGCTCACGTACTGTACCTCAAAACATAGATACATGGAGAAAGTTCATGCATGGCATGTAGGCGAACGGGTCCTAGACTGGGGAGATTTTTGCATGACGGACCTTTTTGGCATATCTCCTCTTGATTTGCCGGTTATTAGTTTGGCTAGTACTTTCTATAGCCGTGGTAAGCTCGCAAATCGTAATCAGCGGGTCTAACCCATTCAAGTTGGGTGAGAATGGAATACATGAGCTAAAAACTTGTGTGTATAGATGCACATTCAATTTTTTAGCGTCGAGTTTTCTTTTAAGACACGAAAATTTATAACAATATCACATACAGCCTGCGTACGTTTTGTTTGATTCTTTAAGTTGCAATTTTAACGTGTATGATATGCGAAAGTTGTTGCAACAATTATTTGCAACTAAGCACGTATGCCTAATTAACTATTATCAATATTTAATTGCACAACGACTCATCAAAACGAGTGACACACAATCAAGAAGAGAGATCAGCTCGACCATATTCTTCTTTGCTGCATCTTATTTGTGAAGACTATAGAAAAAAAACATGTGAAGAAGATAATGTGTATGATATATGGCGTTTCATCTGGTGGATAAAATACATCTCCTGTATAATCCTTGTAAGGCCACTAAAAAGAGTTAAGAAAATTTGAGTTGCAATTTTATTTGTGAGAAAAATAAAGAAAAATGTAAATGAACGTTCAAACCAGTTAGAAAACATAAAAAGTTTCAAAACATGACTCCAAACAATGGCGGATAAGATAAGGTGTGGCCATGAGACCAGATAAGACAATCATATTACAGTTGGGCAAGGTATCAGGCAACCATGTAATGTTCGAGAAAAAAATAGTATTACATGTCTTAAAGTTTGAAAAGTAGTTGGACTCGGATATTCAAGTGATAAAGAAAAAAACAAAGTTCGGTGGGTTTATATAAGATGATGAGAAGGATGAGAAGGAAATTGACAAGTCAATCATGTAAATCAAGGAGATTAAGCATGACAAGTGAGATCAAGATGTGTAAACAATTGAATTGACCATTTTACAATCATCATGTTAATATTGCATAATTAAGATGCATTAAGCAAAAATCCAATCATGAGCAAGTAGTAATCCTATCATAATCAATGTTTATGTGACATTTCTCAAGAAAGATAGATCAACTAGATGTGAGAAATTTATGAGCAATGTGTATGGAAATTATGAACAATCTGGCTAGACAAACATATGATCAAACCTTCCACAAAAAATTGTATTATAGTAATTGATGAGCAATTAATGAGACGTATAAGATCATGGATGCATATGTAAAGAATGTGATCATGGAAGCATTTTGTAACATTCAAAATTAGAGTAGAATAAGAAAGTATGCATGTCAATAGATTAACATGGTTAAGACAACTAGAAGAGTAGGATATGACCATGGAAGAAAGCCCTAGCATTAAAGATTAGTTATTAGAACATGAACATGTAGGGATTGATATAAACACTAGACACATGCACCTAAAATCCTAAAATTTGCTAAAGTAGTAAAATATGGAAGATAATTTGATCTAGATCTAGTAGTTTGGTAAGAAATTAAGCAAATATAACTATATATGGAGGCCTTATAGTGCCTCCTTACCATTTATGTAGCCTCATGACGTATGGGTATGTATATTCTAACAGAAGGATAATCTAGAAATGAAGTGGTGAGGACTATAGAATGTAAACATTGTTCTCTCTTTGGTTTTAGAAAAGTCAAAGATAGGTGCATTGTAATGTTGAATATGGAGGTACATGAAGGTGTTTTGAGTTTGGGGGGTCAGACCAAGAGATGTGAGTTTCACTAACTATGAATCATTTCAAAATTATTTGGGAAATAAAGTCAGATTTTCTCCATGGCCTCATGGAGTTACCTATTATGTGGAATGAGGTCAGTAGTAGAATACAAGATTTTGCCACATGGTCACTCCTGGTTGAACAAATGAATCCACAATGTCACGTAAGTACCAAATTACAATTTAATTTGTGAGTTTCTAACTTCTTGGAAGATAATAAATTGATCTCATTTTGAAAATTTATATGGATCAAAAAATTGAAATGTAATCTGAATTAGAATGTAACGGGGGGAGAGAAGTGAAAAGATTTATGGCAAGGTATTTCCTTTTGTTGACTTGAGAGTTATACATTGTCCATATTTTGATAATGACTTAACCATTCCATTCATATGTATCTAATAAGTTTGTTTAAGATTGATTTTAGGCTTTAGGTATATGAAAAGGATCAAATTACACAAGCTGTAGCTTGTCTAAGTTCAAGTCAAAAGTAATGTAAATGCACTTTTGTGGAAAACACTCCAAATCACCTTAGCATATTTTTGTAATCATTTTTCTTGATGGCATGACTTGTAACTAAGATGAAAAAAAATCAAGGACACTTAATTCCATCATTTGATCACTTAAAAATTATTTTAAAACATTTTTCACAGCACTTTAATTGCTCAAGTTTGGATCTCGACCGATCTGTGATGGATTTTTAGAAATGGTTGTGTCGGTCGAGTTGTATACTTACAGAACTCGACCGACCGACTCACTAATCAAAGTTGATTTTAGTTGGTCGGTCGAGTTACCCCAGGACAAACTCGACTGATAGTTTAAAAATTGGCTTTGTCGATTAGTGGATCGGTCGAGTTACCTTTATTGAAACTTGATCGAATGTATTGTACGGGAAATACAGAAAAAATGATTCCAACTGTTAGAGAGTTGTTAGAAACAAAAATAGATCTGTTGCAAGTTGTAAAATGGCTATTTTTCATTCTTAAGTGATCCCACACTCAAAGGAACACCCTCAGCTATAAATAGGACCTCTTGGAGTTCATTCCAAGGTTGCTCATTCATGGTATCCTTGGTCCTTGCTATAGTTGAGTGTCTTACAACCCTTTGAGCCCCTTTATCTCTCTCATTTACAAAGCATTTCATGATTAAGAATGAGTTAGGCATGTTGTAAGAGAGCTACCTTAATGTTACCTTGTAAAGATCTCCATCTTTCCATCTTCCCAATCTCCTTCCTCAAAGAGCAAAGGTTGAAGTGATCTTCTCTGAGTGAAGGAGGAGTTGTTATTCTTCTTCAAGGCTGGAGAAGGTGTGAAGATCTTCTCTAGGTGAAGGATAAGGACAAGGCAGAAGATTCAAGAAGAGTGGGTAATCCCTACGAGACCAAAGACTTGATGCAAGTGTGGTTATCCTTATTGAAGGTTGAAGACATCTTGATCAAGTGGGTAAGTCCTTGTGTAGGTGAAAGATTCTTTTCTTAGATAGGTATGCCCTTGGATGTAAGGTGGTCTTCTTGTATCTCTTATAATGGAATATAAGTATACATGGGTTACAAAGTCCTAGAGGTTGACCTCTCTAGGTAGTGGATTGACGGTCTCCTAGTTTGGAGAATCACTCTAAACACCTTGTCTAAGTGTTTGTTTTCAATCTCTCTCATCCTTGCTATGCTTGTTTAGATAGGACTTCAAATTTCAGTTTTAGCATTTGGTTTCAATTGATATAATTTGAAGGTCTAACTATTCTTGTGAGAATTTTGAAGCTCTATTCTCTCCCCACCCTCTAGAGCCCTAGATCCAACACCTTTTCCCTTCTTTGGTTAGATTTTAAGGAAAATTATGCAATTAAATTGAATTTACTAATCCAATTGGATATGAAAATGAATTGAACATTCATTTTCTTTATAATGGAATTGATTTATTGAGAGGAGTTTAACTGCCATTAAATTTTGAACTATAAGAATATATCATCCATAAAGAACTCAAATGGTGGGTTTGTGGAAAATTCATGTAGGAAATTGAAATAATGCCCAAATTGTGTTTAAGTTTTCAAAAATAATGACTTTTATCTATTTATCCCCGACCTTCCAAAAATGAATAAGACGATGGTACCAATGAGTGAAATATATAGATAATATGGAAAAATGTAATAATATCCATCATTAGGCATGTCATGATTTCGATAATGATTATGTGACCATGTTGAAAAGTATCTCTTTGAACACAAGGCTCAAGGTATGAGGGATAATTGTAAATACCTGATCAATAGTAAGAGATGATGGTGGCCTAATGTAAGGTTTGAGTCACAACCTTAAAAAGGAAGAACATCTCGTTTGAGGTCTAGACCATACAGTAAATTGGTCTATTTAAGGTCTGGATCATATCATAAATTGAACCAATGAAGGCCATAATTAGACCATAAATTGGTATCAATAAGGTCTAGCATATGGTCATAGATTGGTTTGTTCTAGGTTCACTATCAAACTTGTAAATAAATCCATATAAATTCTAGAATCATACCACAAATACATATGTTTAAGGTCCAAAAATATACTACAAATCGATCAATTTAAGGTCCAAAATTGATTGACTAAAGGTGTAGAAACAGATCAGAAATCATATTCTTGAGGTTCGGAAACCTGATCATAAATATGTACAATTTAAGTCTAGAATCAGATCATAAGTTGATCAATTTAAGGTCTATAATCAAAGTAAATGTTGATACATATACAATATAGGCTTTTAAGTTGATGTTTGACGTCTAGTTTGGTGTCTTGGTCCTCGACCCAAATCATAGATGAGTTTCCTATACAAGATAGTGATTGGAAGTAAAAGTGGATAGTCTAGTTTAAGGTCTTGATCTAGGACCCTAAAAAGTGTACTTTTTAATGGAAGATATACTTACTTAGGGTGGGGTTTGTATATTGAGACACATGTTCCAATTTAATGACTTTTTATGAAGCCCAAATCAGGAATGGTATTCTATTCATGATAGAGATTTGATATCAAGGCAAGTGTTCTAGTTTAAGGGATGCTTATTCCGAGGATTTGGAGAAGAATGCCTATACAATACATGGATTTCAAAGCAAGGTAACTATTCTAGTTTAAGGTCTTTGTCCATGACCCAGATCAAGAATGAGGTGTCTACCCTAGATTGGGCTTTAAATTTCAAGAGACTCGAGGTTATCTTTCTTTATGTTTTAGTAGTGGAAGGATATTGAGCATGGTCATGATCAATTGATTTTTTATTATTGATATGTATAAAATCAGGGTCTAGGATTTAGGATCCAAGAGATGAGTTTGGCTTTGGCACAATTATGATCCATTATTCATAATTTTTTGAATTTCTATATTATGTGAGTGGACTATGTTAATATAATTGTTAGATCTAAATTCTATTTATAAAAAAAGTCTCTTTTACTCACTTTTTAGATTTTTTGTTATCTTTACACATTATTACTATTTTTGAAAATATAATAATTAAGTCATTGCAAATTTACATGATTTTTAAGAATAAAAGAGGAATAGGCAACCCATTGTTCGTCATATCCCTTGCATTTATATTGTGTAATTTTTTATCCTTCAAGAAAGTCAGATACTAGTGTTATTATTCAACATGATTTGTAATAAAATCATGCTTTGTTACAATTTTGAAACAATGTTTGTGAATGCTAACAATGTGTTGAATCTAATCGAAATATATCATATTGTGGACTCAAAAATCTTTGTTCTTCATCGAACTAATATGCTATAAAAGATTATTTAACAACCTAAGGTTAGGGTTATGGACCCCACCATGGGCCTCCCAAAAAGTTTCATTCTATGGCACTTGTGAGGTGACATAATGACATATCCTATGGAGAACTCAAAATCTGAATCAAAGTTTCCTTGATATGTGCCTAGATGTCATTTGTCAATCTGGGATGCCTATATATAACACATTTTTCCTTCAAATTTATTTTTAGTTGTAACTCATGATCCTCAAAAATCATGAGTCCATTTGTAAATCAATCCTTCATTATGAGTCTCATTCAATCATTTTGTTCAATGATCATGTGGTTTGCTATTATTGGATCCCCACTATAGATCTTTTATGGAATAATATTTGCAATCTACTCTCATTTGAAATAATTTCTTGTATCTGTGAACCTCTTAATATTTTTTGCATAAAAGCTGACATTTTGAGTCAAATTAATTGACAAGACTTTGGAAATATCAATGAGTCTCAATTTGTCAACTTGTGGCTTTAGAATCAATAAAAAATGTGAACGGCATAAATATATATTAATATTTGAAATAATTATAATAGTGATTAAATTAGCCATCTCAGAACATAATTGTGGGTGTTGCTATTTTTACAATTTGTCTTAATGGAAAAGGAACACATGTTTCAAATATGAGATCATTTGAATGTGTCATTTATAAGATGCATTTTTTTAAAATTAATTATCAAATAGGGATGATCTTCATGTTTTTTTTTTTGAAATCTGGATGATCTTCATGTTTATTATCATTAGTTACCTAGGTTTATGAGGAAGAGCATGCCTCTCCTCCTTGTAACACTTCCACTGTTAGCTGTTACAGATTGCACTAAAGAGCCCTTAATGCATCACCTCTCCACCAAGAGACCCAAAGCCAAACCCATTACCATCTACCCCCCCCCATCACCTTCCCAAAATCCTAACATCCCCCTTTCATGCTATATAATCTCCTAGTGTCCACGACCTTTAAGCAACATACTTGCAACTTACACAACCTACTTAGTTCCACATCATTGGGAACTATAACCCATCCCACCACATCCTCTCTCCATGACAACTTCCTACTACCTTTAGCAAGGAGGAATATGGCCTACAATGGTTCTAATCCTCTGTTGTTATGACTGTATCCGAGCTTAATTGGTAAACTAGGGTTTACCTGGATGATTATATGATTAATTGGATTGATCATTTCTTAAATCTAATTAATGATGATAATTCAATTATGATGTTTTAAACCTAATAAGAATGTTAAGTGTTCAATTGTTTGAGAAATTAGGGTTTGAGAAATATAAACCCTAGTTGGCTGAAATTAGGGTTTTGATGGTACATGAGTATGGAATTTGATCAAGATAGTAGTACGGTATATATTGTATCATATTTTCTATATAATTTGGATTTAATTGAAATTTGGATATAATATGTATAACTCAATCTTGCATTTCAATGAAAAATTTCAGAATTTTTGGATGTTCTTTAAAAGTCATTCTCGGTCGAGATATATTTCAACCGATCATGCTCATAGAATGTTGTTCAGCAGTATATTGTTTTATTTTTAATTATTTATTGGTAACTCCAAATGATCTAAAATTTTAACCGGAGATCTGAAACTCAATATAAACAACATGTAAAATTTTCATACTTTTTAGATGTGTTTAGACCTTATCAGTAGATGAATTACAATAACTGACATTTCTACATAATTATGGATAGTAGTGCATTATTAGATTTTTAATTATTTAATGGGAGCTTGTAATGATCTCAAATTTTTACTGAATCTTATTACCTAAATTATAAATAACATGATAAATTATAATAATTTTTGGAGAAGCTTTGATCTCTTAAACACACGAATTACAGAAACCTTTTTATGACAGAAAAATTTGCTGAAATAAGAAAAAGTTTAGTGAGGGGTCAAAGTGCAATTGACCCAAACAGCTCAATTGCTCTATATGGTCAACCTAACACATAAGGAGATCTCATAATTTGTGATTCAATCCAGAGAAACGAAATCCTAGAGAGAGAGAGTTAGGGTTTGAGAGGATAAATTGATGGAGATGCTGACCTAGGGTTTTGCGGTCCGAGGAAAGATGAAATCATGTAAGTTTAGCTTCTTTGGATATAGTTTCATGGTAAATCTTCTCTCACATGTCTAAATTCCGTCCCTCCTCTGATTTGATCCAAAATGGTATCAAAACTTTCCCTTTTCTCACTCTTTCTTCATAATCCCTCATTTTTAGGTTTTCCGAGTTGAAAGGAAGAAGAATTGGGTGAATTGCTAGGGATTTGATATGGATTCAAGATTTTCAGATATGGGATACATTTTTAAGGTGTTTTCACACCTTAAGGTGAGTGGGAACTTTCTTTAAATAGTATATTGCACGAAAATTGGTTAAATCAACCATAATCTTTAATGGCTTAGTATGCGACTACAAACCCTGAATTGTCTATTTGTTCTAAGTTGTTGCAAAATGGTATGAAATAGATTCTTCCTTTGTTTGAATGAATTTTAGATGATAAATCATATTAAAAATGTATACAATGCATTCTAATGAGAATTCCCTAAGTATTCGCAGAGGTTAGAAGAGTAAACTGAAATATAGGGAATTTGTCTATGACTAAAATTTGTTGTATAAGTAAATAGAGAAAGTAGATCCCCTTGGTTTTGAATGATTTTTTATCTAAATTCATAGTACATATATGTCAGATACTATCTTGGATTTCATGTGATGTGAATAGTGTTTGCTTGATATCTTCATAAAGAGGGTGAAGCCCTATATGAGTGGAAAGTTGGAAATTTGTGAATAAATATGGTGAAATCCATTTGAAATGTTTTTCTTGGCATCATAGACTCTATTTATGCAATGTTATTCTTGATTCATAATATCTCAATGAATGCCATGTAAAACCCTAATTTAGCTCAATTCGAGGATTTCATACATACGTTGATTGTATATGACTTGTTTAAAGCAATCTGTAATTAGTGGATGTTTATGACATATTAAATCCTTATGAGAGCCAAGTGATAAGTGAATGAGGTAAATGAAACCCTAAGACTAGGGTGTTCAATGAATCAAGTATTGTGATATCAATGTTCTCAGTATGAGATGTGGTGATGCTTAACAGTTCAATTGCATGATTCTAGTGTATAAAGTGCCAAGTTGACATGTATTCTGTTTATTTAAGAATTCTAGTCTGCCAGTATGTATAGTATGTTGATTTCTCAGTATATTACAATGTTTTGAATATACTTCTCTGCCAAGTTTAGAATGATATACATGTTGTGTTATAAACTTCAAATAAATAGGCGTGGCACCATAGAGATACCAGAGTCAAGTATGAGTAAGAGAAAGGTACAATGTAGAAATAGTTTTCTAGGAATAAAAAAATAATAGACTTAAGAGCCCTAAACACCGTAGAATCCCTATGAGAGGTATGTGCCTTAGGGATGAAATGACCTACCCTGGCGGTGCATCCAGTATACGGGGGTCAGAATGTACCAAGAGATGGTACGGGGGACCTAACCCTGGCAGTGTGACTAGTATACGGGGGTCTCCTTAAATTTTAGAATGTAGTGTCCAACATCAACCAGAAGTCCTAGTGTCACTAGAGTACAGAAAAGCTAAGAGGTGGCTTGACTCTCTGCCTGTGTGCTTAGGTTAGAGGAGGAGTCCATTTTAGGCCAAAGATCCATTTCCCTATTGCAGACCAGGAGAGTAGTCAGACTTAGCATTTCCCAGGTGTGTCCGCTAAGTCTTGTACGGTGTG
This sequence comes from Alisma plantago-aquatica, assembly GCA_963693085.1. NCBI lineage: Eukaryota > Viridiplantae > Streptophyta > Magnoliopsida > Alismatales > Alismataceae > Alisma > Alisma plantago-aquatica. The sequence continues at coordinate 312,551,283 of OY856413.1, read as the reverse complement.
ATCATAGTGCACTACGAGTCTTTATATGTAGAGTACACTACATATGATCAAGGCATAATAAAATGAATGAGAGGTCAAACAAGTGTGTACAGTTATTCAATTATTCTTTGTATGTTTCTGAATTATTAGTTCTCTTTATGATCAATCAAGCATTTCATATATTGATTCACTCTTATAGATATCTAGAGTATCCTACCATATTTATGATTGTCAATTATTAGACTCTTTAAAGCTTACTGTTGTTATAATTGATATCAGTTGCTCAAAAGTATATCTATAATTATATCAGTACTTTAGACTATTTCTTTGAAGTACTCATTCACTGAGCAAGTAGGCTCACCCCTCTACTCATAATTTTTAGGGAAACCACGTGGACTTGAAGAAGGTCAAATCATCAGAGTAGATCTACCACAAGAGTTAAGTCTGAGTATAGTTAAGTTCAGTTGGTCCCTGTCACTCTAGGTCCTTGTATAGATGTGAGAGAGTTGTAATTGATGTTTTGGATGTTTGTTTCCTTAATAAGAGAGAATGCAAATGATTGTCATGTCGTATGTACATGAAAGTGTGAGAAACATAATGAATGTATGGATGTGTATCATTAATGTTGAGATTACATTAGAGAAATAAAAGTTTAATTCTCTTGTAAAGTTAGTTTATGTGGTTCAATGCGAGAAAACAAAGAGTTTGAAAAAGAAGAAAAAGTTAAGGGTGATCTTTGTATTACGTTAAATCCTCAATTTATACCCTAATCTCATGATTTGTGGTAATTGTGAGATCGGGGTGTAACATATGTTCTCCTTACAACTTAACTAGTTCCTAACTCTGGCAGACTACTTTCTCCTCTAATGGAAATTTGTTGCCATCTCTGACTCCAAGCCACATTTTCATTGTCGAGCATCACTCTTGTTGACATTGTGCTGACGCCTCCTCAGTCTTGTCACCCTACACCTAGATGCTACCTATTCTACCAAATCTGACTGCCTGGATCACCAGAGAAAAGATCCTCATTGACCAACCTATCTACTTTTATCTAGTCCTTCTTTGACTCAACAGGCCCCAGACTCACCAACAATGAAACCCAGTGGCCTACAATCTTACTATTCCTTCAACTAACAACCTATAAAGACAACCACCATCTATCTCCAGCCTTCTCTACCTCAACTACAAAACATCTTCAGTAGTTCCTATAAGACTATAACTGGAAGACAATGCTTGATGTGGGTTTAGCATTGACCCTGAGAGGGTGAGAATCTCCTCAGTGACTCTACATCACCGCCTCTTGGAGCCCCAAACTCTATAGGAGAAATCTGCAACCAAGCTCCTCTTGTATTATTGAGCAACCTGCAGATGATACTGACTCGAGTTTCTAATCTATGCAACAACTGGTGCCCCATCTACCAGTAAGTTAAGGATATTGTAAAATTAGAGACCAACTCCATCACAGACCCAAGGATGATTATAGAAACTTTAGCTTCTTGATGCTTCTAAGATAAGTAGTATAAGGGAAGCAAGAAACTCATGCGCCTTCTTAGATAAACCCTTTGTTGCCAACCTTGGAACCATTGAGACCAGAAGGCCATCCATGGTTTGGTTATAATGAACGTGATCGACTAGAAAGAAAGTATCTTGAGCTACAAGAAATGATATGTGGATTATGAGCCTCAATTTTGCAGTAAGTCAGGCTCTTCATCTTTTTGTTTTTCTTAGTAGTAATCTGAATAATTGAATGCCATGAAAAAAATCTACATATCAACTTATTCTATACATGTATCGATTAGTACATCAATAGGTGAAAATCCCTAGACACTTTAGTAGTCCATTATTTCATATTTTAACATACAATATGATGATACTATATGTTTATACAATGCATGAATTCAATAGAAATAATTGTGTATTAAGGGTAGTAAATATAAAATATGCAATCTTGTAATCATCGAAAACTATATTCTTAACACTAGTTGAGCATTGATATATATCAACCCTAGATTCATATGTATAGATATACATGTATATTGAGAATGGAACTTGAATTTATGAATTCCAATTATCTTAACCAGACTAATTTGAACACATTGGTATGTAACGGAAATAATGCACACACACACATATATAAGAAGGTTACACTTATATATATGGATGAACTTACATTAATTCAAATTCAATTTGGATAATATTCCTATGGGATAGTGTATGAAAGTATTCAATTATCATTCATCTAGATAGTATTTTTAGTTGGCAACATAACTAGAAACTAAATATATGACTATCGTATATTATGGTGTGTTTAAAATCCTAGATATTCCTAGTAGGTGCATATTGGTAAATACAAATATATGATCCTAATGACTAAATAGAATTGTATTATGTACATATAAAGAATATAATGAAGTGTTTAGTAATATAATGTAGTGGTTATCGATAGAATAAGATAAATAAACAAGTGAAATTGAATATATGTACAATTCAACTAGAAATCCTAGATAGAGAGATTATAGGAAAATTATGGAATAGTAATAATCCTAGGTGGGAAAGATAATCCTAGATTTAAAAATTATTAATTGATTCCAAGCAAGTGATAACACCATGATACTACTTTGTAGATTCTTCCTCTTGGAATCTTGTCGCCATTGAGTGATCTTTTAGAGTTTTGAATTAAATTCAGGTACAAGATTCTTGATTTATTTATTGAGTTATTTTCTTTCCCTCTTGAATTCCATGCATCTTGATTGGTGGTGAATCTTAAATTATATTTATAAGCCTTTTTTCCATGAAAGGCACCACCTGAAATTCATAATTGTTTGATTTTGTTAAATATTAAGTAGAATTGGAGTTGATCTAGGAGTTTTGGCTCCCTTTTAGCTTTTTTTTCTTCAGGAAACATTATAGTTTCGTTGAAAGGTCATGCATTAAGCACGGAAATGTTTACAAGAATATGAATCGAACTCCCTTCAAAAGAAATTATTACAATATCAATTATACTGCATAAAATCATCTGGTGGAACAGGGTAACAACATTGATAAACAGAAAAGTTATGGTGAAGCTTTGCTAGCTTGTCCACCTCATTATTGTCCATCCTCCTTATATGTAATAATGCAAACCTCTCAGTAAGAAGTTTCAGGTGTTGAATAAGAGATAGCCATTTGTTTATGTGAGGACGTAACCGATAATTTGAATTAATATAATTCACTGCTAGAGAACTGTCAGAAGCAATCATTATATCAAAGAATGAAGATGAAATTTCCCACTTTAGGGCCATATGAATAGCAGCTACCTCCCCCTCAAGAACTGAATTAGTATAGATGGGGAAGACCCATAGCACCAGAGACCATCAAACTACCTTTCTATAAACGCAATGATCATTCGATCATGTCTAAACGAAGCATCTGTCTGTAGCCAAAGAGAACCGACAGTATAGAACTTTGGCAGACTTGAGGAATGGTACATCATGCCACCCTATGCACAAGTTGTAATGGATTAGTTGTCCTCCAATATATTACTTGAAATAACTTATTATGCTACTGTGTCATTCTCGCATTGATGATTGAACATATGAAACTTTCACCTATGAAACAAATTATATGACAATGCTAAAAAATGATATGACAATGCCTAATCCTAATATTTAAAGATTATTCATCTTATTACAAATAATTTTGAATATTTTGATATCTTGAGTATAGAAAATCTGCATAGTGATAGGTACACAGTCTTGTGAAATTACCATATTGATTTGTTGAACCATCAATGTGTGTGGTCTTTATTTATGCTAAACTAAGTCCAACAAATAGTCCCCTCCTAGAATTGATCTTATACCTAAATCATATCTTTTTAACATTCACACTTTGTTTCCATGTCCCTGAAGTTGTTCATGTGTCGGGTCTTGTTGGACAATATCCTCTTGATTTTCCTATTATTAGTTTGGCTAGCACTTACTACTTAGTCGTGTTCAGCTCGTAAGTAACACATATAATGACTTGGCCACCGGTAGACCAGTCAAAATGGGGCTCATACATAGCGTGTCTTGAAGTGTCTAACCCATTCAAGTTGGGTAAGAATGGAATACTTGAGTACACCTTGTGTATATGAGTTAGATGCACATTCATTTTTTATTGTCGAGTTTTCTTCTAAGACACGTGAATGTATAACAATATCATATACATCATGAGTATGTTTTGCTTGATTCTTTCAATTGCAATTTTAGCACATGTGATATGTGAAAAGCTTGTTGCAACAATTATATGCAAATAAGCCTTTTTTCTTATTTAACTTATTATCAATATTTAATTCCATGACGACTCATCAAAATCAACACCACACTATCAACAAGAGAGGTCATCTTGACCTTATTACTCTTTGTTGCATCTTAAGTGTGAAAATTATAGAAGAAAACACACGGAGAAGATAATGTATATATACGTTGTGTTTTACCTATTGGATAAAATACACCTTCCATGTGATCCTCGTGATATATTAAAAATTAAGAAAATTCACATTTACAATCTTATTTGTGAAAAAATAAGGAAAATTATAGTTGAAACCAGCTAGAAAACACAAAAGGACTCAAAGCATGACTCCACACAATGATGGATAATAAGAATAAGAAAAGGTTAGCCATGAGATTGGGTAAGGCAATTATATCACGGCTAGGCAAGGTATTAAGCACCAATGTACTGTCTAAGAAAAAATAACATTACACATTTTAAACTTTTAAAAGTAGTATGATTATGATATTTGAGTGGTTAAGAAAACAAAATAATGTTTGGTGGGTTTATAGAGATGATAAGAAGGATGAGAAAGAAGTGGACAAGTCAGTCATGTAATTAAGGAGAATGTATGACAAGTGAGCTTGAGTTGTGTAGATAATTGAATCGACAATTTTACAACTATTAAGTTCATATTGTATATTTAAGGCCCATGAAGCAAAAATACAATCACGAGCAAGTAGTAATTCTTAGATAATAAATGTTATTGTGACATATCTCAAGAAAGATCAACCAACTAGATGAAAGATCAACCAACTAGATGTGAGAAATTTATGAGCATTGTATTTAGAAATTATGAATAGACTGACTAGACAAGCATATGATCAGACCTTGCAAACAAAGTGTATAGTAGTAACTGATGACAAATTAGTGGGAAGTTTAAGACCATGGATGGATATGCAAAGATTGTGATCATGGAAGCATTTAATAAAAGTCAAATTTAGAGTAGAATAGGAAATTATACACGTCAATAGATTAACATGGTTTAGACAACTAGAAGAGAAGGATATGACCATGAAGAAACCCCTACTAATCAAGATTAGTTGTTAGATCATGAACATGTAGGGATTGATATTTTAAAAAAAAAAAAAAAAACTAGCCACATGCACTTAAAGTCCAAAAATTAGTTAAAATAGTAAAGAAGGAAGATAATTTGATCTAGATCTAGAATCTTGGTAAGCAATTAAGCAAATATAACTATATCTAGAGGCCTTTTATGCCTCCTTGCCATTGATATAGCCTCTTGGCATATGGGTATTGATATTTTAGAAGAAGGATCTGCTTGAAAGGAACTGGTGAGGAGTATAGAATAGAAGCATAGTTCTCTTTCTAGGTTCAGGAAAGTCAAGAAGGGGTAAGTTTTGATGTTGGATATGGGGGTACATGAAGGTGTTTTTGGGTTTTTTTTTGGGGGGGGGGGGTTAAGATCAAAAAATGTGAGTTTTAGAACTATTAATCATTTTCAAAATGATTTGGGAAAAAGTGGGATTATCCATGGCCCCATGGAGATATCTAATATGTCAAATGAGGCCAGTATTAGAATACAAGACTCTGCCACATGGCATTCGTGGTTGAACAAATGAATCCACAATGTCCTGTATGCAGCAGATTACAATTCAATTTGTGAGGTCCTAACTTTATGGAAGATAATAAATTGATCCCATTTTTGAAATTTTATATTGATCATATATAAAATTGAACTATAATTTGAATTGGAATAAAATGGGAAGAGATAAGTAAAACAGTTGATGGCCAAGCATTTCCTTTTCCCTTCTTTAGTTAGTTTTTAAGGAAAATTATGTAACTCAATTAAAATTTTACTATACCAATTGGATATGGTACTAAATTGAACACTCATTTTGTTTTTGTATAATGGCATTGATTTATAATAGGAGTTTATATATTATTAAATTTTGAACTATAAGAATAGATTATCCATATAAAGAACTCAAATGGTCAATTTATAGAAAAATTCTTATAGGAAGCTAAAATAATGTCCAAATTGTGTTGAAACCCTGATAAAGAATGATTTTTATCAATTATCCATTGACATGCAAAGATGAATAAAATGATGGTATCAATAAGTGGAACATATGGAAAATATGGGAAAATGTAATGAAATTCATCATTAGGCATGATATAAATGTGATTATTATTTGTGTGACCATGTTGAAAAGTTGCCTCTTTTAAGACAAGGTTTATGGTATGAGATATAACTATATGGTTGAGCCAAGAATGGCCCATAGTATTTGGTCATGAATGGACAAAAGGTGAAACCTATCAGGGATATTCTTATGATAATTAGTATTTATGTAAGAGGTTTTAAAATTAGATGCATGATATCTTGGGGGATGTCACTCTATTTAAACCATGCGACTAGATTCTTAGTGTATTGGGTCAATTGTAAAGACTTGATTGGTTGTGAGAAATGATGGTGGTCTAATGTTAGGTTTGAGTCGCAACCTTACGAAGGTATAACATCGTGTTTATTGTCTAGACCATACAGTGAATCGGGTTAGTTAAGGTCTTGATCATGTCATAAATTGAAGTATCAAAGATCTGTAATTAGACCATGAATTGGTCTTTAATGTGAGAACCCGTTATACTAAACAAGATTACTCAAAATGTAAAACACAATCAATCACCAATTAACCACATACCCAAAAATATGGGTAAATTAAAACTAATTTCAATGTCAGCACCCGCTCAGAAACATTTGCATAAGAGACCAACATATTTCTTGTATCTATACTATGCCAAGAATTTGATACAAATTGTTCTATCGTCTTAGCCACAACATATATATACAGGAGAACAGTATTCATATATGCCACACAAACAAACATTAATATGCTAACAAAAGTCTAATTTATTTGAAACACCATATACAAACTTTTCCTGCCCGGACCTGAGAGTACACTGACGACTCTAGGACACACTAGATATCTAATCAACTTTATCAAAGATTCATTACTATAGATCCTCTTTGCCACCACATGTTTATTTTCATCACTTCCGATTACGTAAAAAAATGTGACGAACCATAAGGGTGAGACCCATGTCCCAGCAAGAGATATAACCTCCAACAATATTTATTGATTACAACATTTTTAAGTAATTAAATAGTTAAGCAGTTTAATCAGATATAACAAATAAGATCAGCAATATTGATGATTAATAAAATACATAAAGGAGAAGATAATAACTATCATCATTAGCCAGACTGATATCCTTTATCTTGTTGACAATATAAGCAATTCAGTAGCATATGCATATCTAGCATCATGATCAAGTCTAGTAACATAGCATAGCTAACAACATGAGCATGTCTAATTGGTTGAACATATCAACATCATAAGAAGAGCTAAAAACATAAGCACAACTATTTGAATAAGCATGATTAGTAGTATATGCATCTCTAGTTACAAAGGCATGGCTAGCATGCTAAACATAACTAACAACATGAGATAGCTAGCATCATGATTATAATCAGTAGTAGCAATATAGTTATCAACACAATCATATATATTGTATGTATACATCTACAATCTTAAGCATGTCTACAACCTAAGTATACCTACTATCTTTTAAAAAAAAGTATATCTACTATCTCTTAATTGCACTAAGCATCATCTTTATGTAAAGATAACAAACAAGGGTTATCATCCAATGTGAAATGTTGTGTATAACCCTAAACAAATATGCTACACGGCTGTATTACATCTTTTATTATGCCCTGTGGAATTTGAATCGTACCATTCAAAGTCCAATCGACCCCTATGAAGGGCTATTCAGTTGCGTATACAATCTAGGAGTGCTGGTATCCTAAGATCTCTTCCCCTCGAGCCCGTACGAGTAAAAGGTAGTGACATATTAGCCAAAGCTGCCACCACAGTGACATATAGTCATGTAACTAGCCCACCTTGGTTCAGGTCACGACGCTAGCATCTAGGCTATTCAAACCCAATCAATGAGGTACAACCGCAGTTGTCCTCTAATCACATCATGTTATAATCACCGAGACACGACCACAACCACTCTCAATCACATCAGATGTTTGAGGCATGACCATAGCCATCCTCTACAATCTGCATTGTGGATGACAATGATATATCCTCAACCTGCCACCCCTACATACTCAACAGTATGCGCTCCGAGTTTCCCTTAGGAATACTCGTTTCACCATCCAGCAAGTTCTGACACTGAAGATGGCTCTACGACACAAGGCACTACATGATTAGAGTTGCACTTATATAGTATGCCAATTGGGTGAATTAAGACTGCATCAAACAAGTGGACATACAAACCCTAATTCACTTCTAGAAAGCATATAAATATCACAACTACGGAAGATATATAATGTGTGAAACATGATTTCTCATCTCATTATCACATGGTACTATTCACTTGACATTCATGAGACCACACTAGTCATCATACTATCACAAGATATAAATCTTTTTTGCAATATCACAGGGTATCAACCCTTATCAACATAAAAGGATTACACCTCATTCAGGGCTCAACCATGCCCAAAGGTCATTAAGACCGTCATACTATCACATGATATAAATCCTTTTCACAATATCACAGGGTATCAACCCTTATCAACACAAGAGGATTACACCTCATTCAGGGCTCAACCATGCCCAAAGGCCATTAATTAAGACCATCATACTATTCTCTGCAAGATCATCATTATCTTTACATGCCTTATAACAAGGCTCAACAACATCACTTACATATAATACACCAGATCAGCACAATATTGCATTAATGAGCTAGGAGATATTCATAAACAATCATAGCATGGTTATATTAACATTAAGAACATTCCTTTATTACATCAACATGCAAGGAATCTAGATATGATTAACACTCATCGTATTCATAATGCACAGGTTTAACATAAGAAAATATCAACCATGTGGCTATGATAACCACCAATTAACACATTAAGGATATGATCATGTTAAGGAGGTTATTCCACCCTCATTCCATCATATAAGAATGTTAAACATGAATACTCATCTTTATCTATTAGCATTAGAGTTAGGTTCAACATGATAATTATATCAATGTTATTAATTAGCACTTATACCCAAACCCTAACTCACGACATGCCCATTGGATCATGGATGCATAAGGTGAAGCATCACCATCACATTCCATACTATTCTCAAGTATGAAACCACACATAAATCAAGGTGTAACCATCGAGTTACAACATACTAGGGTTTCAACAATAGTAACAGAGTACTCCATGATTGTATTAGTCATTCAAGGACTATTCATACCCAATTTCCATCATTTAGTTATATTAAAGCTAGGTATAACAAGCTATACCTCATTAGGGTTGCATATCAACACAATATGATTATCATCCCTTCTATTCATATGAGTGAATAGGTAAGACTACCTTATTAAGGGTAACACTCCATTTGTTCCATCATCATTCAACCCATATCACCATACCACAATGTCACCCTGAATCCATTGGATGTTTAAAGGTAAGACCATTGGTTGTTTACATAAGTAAACACCTTGGATAAACCACCTATGAATTCCTTGATTTGTGCTCTAGAAAGAGTCACCATTTAACCCTAGATATCCCTTGATTAACAACACAAAAAGTTCCATTGAGAGTAGGGTAAAACCGACAATCGACTGTTCATTTAAAATAAGCCATCCATTGTCAACAAGTAAGCTCCTTAAGTTGATCATATAAAGGAAACCATCTAAATCACATTATTAGGACCAACATATTAAATTAGACATCATTCCACTTTATTGGAGGAATAAACATTATATCTTGACCATTGGGTCAAGTTCATATGTTAAAACCATCAATTACAGTATAGGTCTGACCATTGCATCAAGTGACCCAAGAAACCATTGGTATAAGGCTTAATTGATGTTGCAACTATATGATTAACTCACCATAGGTTGTGGAGACCTGATACACCATCATTAGTGACCATTAAGTCACCATAGGTTGCTATATCAACACTATATTCATTAATCACCCTCAAATATCAAACTAATATCACTATTGATTGATAGCATCATTAGGGTACTTAGTTGTTAATCACTAAGCTTCTAATTAGGCCAACACATGACCTAATGGGTGAATGTCAGTTGACACCCTTGGTCACCACCATTAGTTATCATGAAGATAACACCATCAGTTGTTGCAATGGTACCACCATCGAGTCATGTGCTAAAATTGACCACTGGTTGATAGGTGCTTAGCACCATAGGTTGTCAAATCAACCTGATCCAAGTCATATTATACCTTAGGAATAATGTAAACATGATCACATGTTCATCTAGAACTGAAATCAGAATAGGGAACATTATAAAAATCAAAATCGAAGTCAAGCATAGCTTTTTAGTGCATGGATTATCATTTTCAAGCAAGAGCATGAACTAGCAAGCTTATGGTAAGCAATAAACATGGAGCAAGTTATAAAACTTGCCTATAATTAGAATATAAACTCCCAAACAGAATAAAACACGAGCAAATAGGGTAGTAAATCCAAGCATAAGCTGTGAACTCGTCCATCTAGCACCTTTCTTCATCAAATGAGCAAACCCTAAACATAAGGAGCAAGAAAGGTAGGGTTTTAGAGCCTTAGAGTAATTTCTACCATGGAACAGCAAAGTTCCAACCTGGAGAAAGCTAGGAGGAAGGATAACAAAGAAATAAATGGAGGAAAGAAGGGGATTCTTACTCTTTTAGGTCAAGATCACTGGAAGGAAGCTTTTTAAACCCTAAAAGGAAGTCAATTGCAACCCTAGATTCTTTTTCCAAGAAGGTCCCCTCTTTCTTCTTCCTTGGACAGGAAATTCACAATAGAACAAAGGGATGATGATGTTTTCAGGAGGGAAGTGGTGGAGAGCAAATGGCTCATTTTGGTACTTAGGGATAAGTATATGAAACTTTAAGATAAAGAAAAAGACAAAGTTGAAGTTCTAGTATCTTTCCAAGTGTCAATGGCCTTAAACTATTAAGAATATACAAGCACACACACAATCAGCTCCCCCACCATCTATATACACATTCTTATCCCTCGTTTCTTTAATTTCCAAGCAAAACAAATAATTCATTAGTTGATAGCTACTAAAGGTAGCTCATCCATGAAGGTGTAAACCCTAAAATACCCTTGAAGAAAACACATTCAAACCAAGGATTAAATAGGTTCCCCATGGCTCAAAAAGATCAAGAATGATTATAGAATATCCAAGGAACATAATTTAAGTGAAAAATTCTAAATAAAACCTCTCATTTGGGTAAATTGCAAAAAGTCCAAAATGTGCATAAAATTGCATTACTTCCTCAACAGTGTCCAAATTGGACCAAATTTGAAACTTAAGCTTGTCTTATGATTTCAAAGCATATCACAAGGTCATATTAGGGTTATAAGAATTCAATTATGGTAATTAAACATATTCAACTCATTAAGTAAGTTTAGGGGCCTTACATTTAAGGTCTAGTATCTAGTCATAAATTGGTATGTCTAGGTTCAATATCAAACTTGTAAATAAATTTGTATAAATTCCATAATCCCATAAATCAATATGTTTAATGTCTAAGAATATACTACAAATAAATATGACTAAGGTCCAAAATCAATCAACTAAATGTTTACTAATAGATAGTCGATCATTTTTTAGATTTCGGGAACCTAACCATAGATTTGTATAATTTTGGTATAGAATCAGATCATGAGTTGATCTATTTAAGGTCTAGAATCAAAGTTTAAGTTGATACATATGTAATATAGGTTTTTAAGTTGATGCATGAGGTTTAGTTTGGCGTATTGGTTAACGAACCAAATCAGAGATGAAGTGCCTATACAAGATAATGTTTGGAAGTCAAAGTGGGTAGTCTAGTTTAAGGTCTTGATCTAGGACCCAAATAAGTGTACTTTTCTTCTAGAAGAGATACTTACTTAGGGTAGGGTTTAGATATTAAGGCACACGATCCAAGTTAATGTATTTTTGTGGGACTTAGATAAGGAATGGGATTCGATCCATGCTAGGGTTTAGAAATCAAGGCAGGTGGTCAAATTTTGGTCATTGTTCAAGATACAATTGGGATATAAATGCATATTTAGGACAATGTTTTAAAGGGAGATGCTTATTCAGGACATAGTTTGGGAGAAGAATGCCTAAGTAGGATAGGGCTTTCAAAGTAAGTAAAGTAGTCTAGTTTAAGGTCTTTTTCCATGAATTAAGCAAGAATGAGGTGTCTACCATGGATTAGGCCTTAAATTTCAAGAGACTCAGGGTTATCTTTGATTATGTTTTGGTTATAGAATTTTGAAAAGGTTAGGGTGCTGAGCATGGTTGTGATCAGTTGGTTTTCTTGATCGATATGTATAAAATCGAGGTCTAGGAATTAAATTCCAAGAGAGGTGTCTAGCTTTGGCACAAATGATCCATTTTTTTAGAACTTTTTGAATTTTTTATTTGTGTGAGAAGATTCTGTCAATTTAATTGTTAGATCTAAATTCTATTTTTCAAAAAATGTCTCATTTACTCACTTTTTATATTTATTTTGTTATTTTTATGGACCATATTATTTCTAGAAATTTTAAAAAAATAATGCATTGCAAAGTTATTTTATTTTTTGTTTAAAATAGTAGAAGAGGAATAGGTAATTCATTATTCATAAAATCCCTTGCATTTGCATTGTGTACTTTATTTTCCTTCAAGAAAGTCATGTACTAGTGTTATTTTTCAATAAGATTTGCAATAAACTCACACTTTATTACAATTTTGAATTCAAGTTTATGAATGTAAACAATGTATTAAATGTAATTGAGATATATCATATTGTGGACTTAAATTTTTTTTGACATCGAATTAATATGATATAAAGGATTATGTATCAAACTGGGGTTAGGACTATGGACCTCGCCATGGGCCTCACAAAATGTTTCATTATGCGGCACTTGTGTGGTGATAGAATGAGGTACTTTGTGGGTAATTCAAAATCTAAATCTCAGTTGCATTGAAATGTGTATATATGGGAGGGACACACATCAATCACCAAAAGAAATGTGTCTAGATATCATCGGTCAATCTGGGATGCCTATATATAACACATGTTTGCTTCGTTGGTTTGCATCCCTTCAGTCCTTGAGAGTTTAAAGCTTTTGACTCCATGAACCCTTGTGTAGTCATTCACATCCCTCTACCAAGGAGTCCTTCCATGAATCTATCATTGGTCTAATTTTGGATTGCTTATGTGTTAGAGGAAGAGGATGTGGAGCTGTCTAGCTTTATCATGACTCAGCTCCTTCACCACCTTACATATGTAATTGTTCTTATAGAGCTAATGTTTGTATATGTTTGCTTTCAACTATTTGATAGACATACATTCTTCTTGGATATGTAGTGTTGACTCCTATGTTGGAGGACATGTCTAAGATTAATTCTCTATTACATGATCGGTTGTCGATCACCCCAAAGAAGTTGAGCTACATTGTTAAGCTTGCTTATATGCTTAGTGTGAATAAGAATAAAGTTTCTCAATGGTTGATTATTGATGGTCGCTTGGTTGTAAAACACTAAATCTGGGTAAAGAAACAATATTGATCTTTAATTATTACTTTCTTTTTAAAATTGAGTTCATTTGCAAAGTGGTCCTTCATTCCAAGTCCCATTCAGATATTTTGATCATCATCACATTTTTTAAACAAGTTAGTCTTTATTTGAGTTCCTTTTGTCAGAATGAATATATTCTCCTCACTCCGTAAATATTTACAAGCTTGTACCTTAATTTTTCTTCATGAATCCCTAGAATACCAATTAGCACAAATTGAAATTCTTGTACTTAAATACCTTGGTCAAAACCTTTATTTCAATAACATTTTCATTTTCTTAACTAGTGGCTTCAGAATCATTATGAAAAACATTAATAGTTAGGTTTAGAGGTATGAATGAATAAAGTAATTTAATTATGAGTATTATAACAGCTAAAAGTATTAAATTAGAGAATCAATTATTTTAAAGATAAATACATTAAAAAAAGCATACAAAAATGCATGGTGCTTCAGGTCAACCATGTGTTTCTTGCTCTCATTCCAAAGAAAGACATGGTAACTAATCCAGCTGATTTTCATTCTATCTCCCATTGCTCAATGTTATATAAGGTTATAATGAAGATCATCACCAAAAGATTGTCTACTGTACTTCCTAAATTTATTTCTATAAATCAAGGTGCATTTTTCTATGGATGTAACATTGAAGATTGCTCAATTGTCGTTGTTGAAATCACCCTCAACTTCAATATCAAAAGAAGCTCGCCATCAACTTGTGTGAAACTTGATATCACCAAAGCCTTTGACTCTGTCAGTTGTCCGTATCTCTAAAAACCACTTAAAGAGTTGAGATTTTGTGATCGTTGGATTTCTTTGGTCCATTAATGCTTTGAGACACCATTGTTCTTCTTAATCTTGATTGGTAGCTCAGTTGGCTTCTTCAAAAACTCAAATGGACTTCGTCAAGGTGATCCTTTATCACCTATCCTATTTTCCATAGCTATGGAATGACTGAGTAGAAGAATTGAAAATGCGATCAACATGAAAGAATTGAAAGTCTTCTCGATTAGACAAACCAAAGTGCTAAGTCATCTATTATTTGTTGATGATGGTCTCATCTTTGTGGAAGGAAGGAAAAGAAGCTTTAGAAACTCAAAAAAAACTTCTACTGGATTTCAGTAGAGACTCTAGCATGAAACATAATCCAAGCAAAACTCATATCTTCCTTTCCAAGTCTTGTTGAGACAAAGAGATATTGATTGACACCTTGGCTATTCAGAGTGGTACTTGGCCAACCAAATATCTCAGTCTCCCTATGGCAAGAGGGAACCTGAGACGTAGACATTTTCATGAGTGCCTAGACAAACTCAGAGACATGATCGGCAGGTGGCCTGGATCTAAGATCTTAATGGCTGGTAGAATCTTGCTCATTAACCATTGTGATTTGGGTTTGATCAACTAATGGAAACCAAGGTGAAGTTCTAAATTATGCATTGTATCGTATGAAAATTATGATGAATGATTTTATATGGTGCATCCCGACCCATTCAGCTAGCTGGTCCAACCTTGCTTACACTAAGGCTTAAGGAGGTTTAAATCTAAAGAACTTATCTGAGCTTGCAGACTTCCACACCTTAAAGAGAGTTAAGAAACTACTACACAGTGATTCATCTTGGAGTATATGGATGAGATGCATGTATGGGGTGAATCTCAACACTGATTCTAACCATACTTGGGGATCCTCTACTCTTTGGAGAAGGATGGTGAAGCTCTAGCCAAAATTTCATAATGTTAATGTAAGGACCCTGACCTCCGTTTAGGGTTTACCCTGTTTGATTTGCTTAAACTTGATGCTTAGTTTCATCACCTTTGGTGGTGATTAGGGTTGTTGGTGCTTTGTTGAGAGTTGGAGGTGCTGCTTGCAATATACCCAAGTTTAGGGTTTGTGGGAAAGTTTGCCACCTTGTGAGGTGTTCCTCCCTCTCCTTGCTTCCTCTGGTGTTGAGAGGAAGGTTTGGGCTCATTGCTTTAGTTCCTTTGGGCTTGGTTGAGCTTGTTGGGCTTTGTTGAGCCTTGCCTTTATCTTGTTGGACCCTTGTGTCGGTCGGGAGTGCTTGTGTCGGCTTGGTTGTGTCGCCCAGGGCTGTGTGTCACCCAGGGTGGTGTGTCGCCCAGTGTGGGTTTGTGTCACCCTTGGACCTTTGACTCTCTTTGACCTCATTTGTGTAACCACTAGTGAACACTTGGTGCTTGATGCTTGCATGTGGAAATGGCCTTGTACATGTGTTTAAGACATGCTAGAGTGGTGGTTTTGCTCATGGACAAGTGTCCCTAGGTGGGCGACACCTTGCTTTGCTCTACCTTGGTTTCTCCTCCATCTCCTTCTATATATGTGATTCCCTTCTCTTGCTAAGGATCCCTTTAGTTCCCTAGTTTTCCTTCCCCTTGGTGCACGATATCCCCTCTTCTTCTTGCTAAGCTTGGTGGCCGATCCTTGCCTTGGAGTCTCCTCCTTCCTTAGTGGTGCTTGGAGCTTGGTGTTAGGAGCTTGGAGCTTGCTTAAGGCGGGTTGCATAACTCCTAACCCTAACTACACTACCTTCTTTCTATGTTCTTATATGTTGCTAGTTAGTTCCTTGCTTAAGTTGTTCTTGTTGGCCGAACCATGTGTTCTAGGGTTTCTTGGTGAGCAATACTCCCTTCTCTCCTAGGTCTTGAGGAGTGAGCTTGAGTTCTAGTATCATGAGCAACACTCCTCTCTCGTTTAAGTTGAGAGGTGAGCTTGTGTTCTAGTAGCTTGAGCAACACCCTCCTCTCACCATGGACTTGAAGGGTGAGCTTTGTGGTGGTTGTGAACCTTGTTAGGGTTGCCCTTGTGTTGCCTGATTGGTGATAAGAGATGTGCAAGACCCCTCTCTCGTTTAAGTTGAGAGGTGAACCATCTTCTTGATCCTTAGGGTTTTTGTGCTCTTGAGCTAGAGGATGGTGGTGACCCTGTCGGGATGTACCTTGCCCGACATGGTGTTGTCAGTGGTGTTGCCCGATATCTTTTCTTTGGTCTGACCTTGGACGACATGTTATGTTTGTGTTGGACGATACACCTTGGTCCTTAAACCTGTGTGTGACGGGTGTCACTCTATGCTGCATGTTCTGCCCGATACCCTTACCCCCTTGTTATGCCCTGACGTTTTGATGGCATTGCTAGTTAGTTGTGGTGACGGGCGTCACACTAGTCTCGTGTGTGTCAGTTGACAGCCCTATACCTGACGGGCGTTGTGCGACACCCTGTCGCCCGATACACTTGGCTGTACGGTAGGCCCTGTGGCCGTTATCCCTGATACACGACACAACATGGCATGACACTGATGTGCACGACATGCGTTGCACGTTACACTTGAGTGCATGGGATGGTCTGGTTTCTTTTTTGATCGATACCACCTCTAGTGAGAGTAGTGGATGCTTTTAGTGAGGGTCTCGTCCCTTATAGAAACTGATATGTTGTTCTTGTATCACGTTTGGTTTTGATAGTAACCCTGGATGTACACGATATAGTAGACCACATCTATGCTTCTTAATACAACATCTCATATGTATGTGATCATATTGATATTATGTATAATACTAAGGAAATGGTAAACATATAAGATGCTTTGCATGATGATATGACCTATGTCCATGATCACAGGTTGAGGCATGTGTGATAAAGTTTACAATTATTAGTACTGCCCTATGTTTGATATTATGATCTCTCTGTACTAACCATGCAGGTGATGAATAACCAGGCAAAGGGCTATCATATATATATATATATATATATATATATATATATATATATATATATGTTGAGTAACCTTGCTTTGATGGTTACTCTTGATAATGAGATAACATGTATGATGTGTTTGGCTAAAATACATGGGATTTTTATTCCATGATGATGATGTAAGCCTTGAGAGGCAGTGGCACGATGTGATGAAGGATTGAGATCCCATGGTAATGTGATAATCCTAGAGAGGGATATGGATGATTGACAAGAGGCCAAGTGATAACATGTAATGTTGGATCCTTGTGATGGATCGGGATGATGTTGATTACAATAAAAGCATAATGTTGAGTCTTATATTATTTATTCTTGTTATAGTTTACATGTTATATAACTTGGTTGGATCTTGCAATCCATATAAAAGATACTAATTAATCACAGTGGAATATATCATGTAGTTGCCCTGGACATAGATCCATCATCGTCAGGAGCTGGTGATGGTGAAACGGGTTCTCCTATGGGTTAACCCGGAGCGCATATTGTTGAATATGCGAGGTTTCTCCTATCCTAAAATAGTGAGGATTCGAGTGCAGCTACAGTTGCAGACTCGGGATGTGTATAGGAACATGGTGAACAAGCCCATGGCTCAAGATATGTGATATGTGAGCATGAATGCGTTCAT
The DNA here is from genome assembly GCA_963693085.1 of Alisma plantago-aquatica. Taxonomy (NCBI): domain Eukaryota; kingdom Viridiplantae; phylum Streptophyta; class Magnoliopsida; order Alismatales; family Alismataceae; genus Alisma; species Alisma plantago-aquatica. Next base: position 312,533,024 of record OY856413.1, on the reverse strand, counting down.
GGCTCAGAGCACGGTGAACTGGCCTGTGGCTCAGATATACTAGCGTTGAGACCTGTACCGAGGCGAGCTAGCGGATGGGTAGCCTATGGAGCTGACCCTGTGGTTGAGGCCACTTAAGCACGAGACTGTGGTCTTGCTTGCGTTGTACTCGTACACTGACTGCGAGGTGGGAGGTCGTGGAGTCTGACTTTTCCATTTGACCTTGTATGGCACTGGCTTTGGGTTTCGCAACTGAAGGTTGGATTTGAGCGGTATGGCTCACTTCCTCAAGGCATAATAATACGTAATCCAGCTGTATAGTATTTATTGCTTAAGGAAAAACACGAAATATTAGTTGAGGCCTTGCTTGTACAATTAATATTCTTATACATGCAGTTACTTATACGTTCCTCATGTTATGTGATAAGATCTTACAATCTTATCTTGTCAATCACGTTCCATAAACAGATAATTGGTGATATGTTTTCCATACAGCCCGGTAAGCTTATGGTACGAATAGCCTTGCTATATAGGTTGTTATTATTCTACATTTTACTGTTTATCTTCTGGTGTTGCCTTATCCTCTTGGTTTTGTAGTTTTGGTGAGGAGTTATGTTTCTCGCTGGGACAATGTTCAATTGTCTCACCCCGCTGGTTTTCAGGTGTTCGAGCTAGACGTGGTGGTGGTCGCGGAGTTGCAGCCGAGCAGCAAGACGAGCAGTAGAAGGCAAGAAATGGACATGCTGCTGTTTTGGTCATTTTGTAGTAGAGTCTTAGAGTCATCCCTGTACTCTCAGGTCCTTGGATGTGTTTTGACATTGTTTCACGATGTATAGTTGTTGATGGGTTGTATATCATGTTGCTGGCCGGATGTGGGCCGTTATGTACATATAACAGGTGATGAACTCAGGTGAGGGTTAGACAACTGTTCCCCTTAGTTGTGGACACGTATCAAGGCTTGTAAATGTTTATATAACATGTTTCCTTATATGATGTGGACTTAAATATAATAGTTTTCTCAGTTTACCCGCTTTCCGCAATCGGTTTTAATTAACCCGTGTTTTCGGTAATCTGTGGTTAATGGTGATTTCCGCACGTTTTCGCGTAACACCTCACTGTCTATGTGATAGTGGGATGTGTTGCCACAGTTAATGACCATGAGCTATGGGATTCCTGCAGACAAAAGATAGTCGAAGACAAATCCTTGGACAACATTTGGGGCTATCTTCACCAGCTGATATGGAGCTTAAAAACCTTTAAAGCTATGAAGAATTTGTTGCCCACAATGGATAGGATCAGTAAATGGTGCCTGAATGTTGATTCCACCTATTGTCTTTGTAAAGCTGGTTATGAAACAATTGAACATTTGTTTAGTGAATGTTCCTACTGGAGATATCTATGAGGAAGAGCTCAACTCAAGCTTAATATCAGGAAAACCTACTCATTACATACATGCTTGAAGGAACCTAGTAGGAAAGCTGCAACTAACAGTATCATGGATATTTTGGGCCATCCCAAACTGTGTTCAAACCATATGGCAAGACCGCAATATTAGGAAACATGGAGGCATTACAACTGACTTTGTCAACCTATTCAAGAAGATCGAAGAAGACCTAAAGTTGCTTTATAAGATACACAATAATAAACTCGGGGTCTCTACTCTATCACTAAGAGGAATTGGGAGTTTGTTTAGACTCTATTTTTATTTGGAAACTCTTTAATTGTTGTTTTGTAATGTTAGCTACAAGTTTTGTTTGTAGCTTGTAAACTTTGTCCCTCTTAGTAGGTTGGAAACATACTTACCTAGAATTTCCAAAAAAAATTCTATAAATACATACTTAGTACTAACATTTTGTTTTATTATAACTAAACATTATAGATTTGTAATGTGGTACCTTTAGGATGCCATATTAGATGATAGAGAACTTGGAGGTTTTAAAGTACCATAAGAGAGTACATAGCAATGGCAGTTCATGGGAAATATTTTAGATTTTATAGAGATATTTGTTATCTTAGTTAAAAATTAAATGAATAATAGATTAAATAATTAAATTTGTATTGTATTATATCATACCACTAGGAAGAACGTGAGGTTGAATGTGATGGTTCTAGGAATTTTTTTACCTCCCTTATTTATTAGAACATTCTTGAATTTTGACCTTCTTAGCCATTAGACTTAGCAAAGAGCAACAAGAACGTCACCAACACATAACTTCACTTGTCATAGATGGTAGCTCCTATGATAGGATGAGTTTCAATATTTATTGGTTTTATTTATTAGAATTAGCAGAATATGTTAATGAAGATAAGGGGGAAATAGATATGTTACTTTTTTGGGCAAATTTAGTAATCGATATAACATTTTCTCTCCCATATATGTCCCTTGATCTATCTCCTTTTCTTTATTATGTTTCTATTGGTACAACAAACACACTTTATGCATTTTTCTAAATTATCCCCCCATCAACTCTTGTCATGTAATATGCAACCAATTAAATATATAAATACCACAAAGGCCAACATTATAATACAAGATCCATGAGACTTTTACCCCTCAAATGTACTCATATATAACTAGGGAACCCATTCACAAACTTCCCCTTCTACTCGTTCTAAACCATTGGTAGCAAATGTGGTTGTAAAAGCTACTTCCTTTCATCTTCCACCATGCACTACACAACCCACTGTGTCATAGCTAATCTATGGGCAAACCCATGGTGTGTAGTGTGCTCTGACAATATATCAAGAAGGTGATGCTTTGTGCAACCCCTTCATCTACCAGTGTGATGCCCAAGGCTTCTAGAAAAATAACCATTGCTTGATTCATCTTCTTCCCCATTCAAATAGGAGGTATATATCTTCTTCTTCTTACAATTGATTAGTGCCATTCTATCCAACATTTAATAAATCCAACACATGTGTATCTTAATGATATTAGATAAATGATTGATAATTTTTTTGTATTATGTATAGTGTATGTAGTTGATGATATAGAATGATATGTGTATATATGGTAGTCTAACTTGGATCTAAATCTAATCAATGCATGTATAAGTAGTACCTAGTGCATGTATATAGTATGTAAAATATGTTAATATCTTAACATGTATATAAATATTTTTACATGTATATATTAATAAATTATATACTAATATTATGATGGTTGGGGCGTGACAAGGAATGGTGATGCGCGTCGTTGTACACGCAACAATCACTAGGAGAAGTCCTAGAGTTTAACCTTCTAACCCAGTTGTCAACTTGTTGTGAAAAACAAGTCAACTTAGTATAGATAGGTATCGATCCAAGGGAAGACGGAAAAGAAAAGTTGAAATCCAAATCCGATTGCAAGTATAAGAATTAAATCCCGATTTGAGAGAGTTATTAATACTAAGAACAAAAATAAAAGTGCTGAAATAAAGTTTAACTAATCAAAAAATAAAGATCTAGGGTCCGGAAGATCACCACCAAAACCACATTCATATTCAACTAATCAAATTCTAAACTCCAAGGATCAAATTAGGACCTTGTGGTTACATGTCCTTATGGAAAAACTCACAAGGGTCGGACTTCCCGTGAACCCGTTGGTCCCGGCGTTCACAGATCATTGCCTAACCGTCCAACATGCCATTATCCACGGTCATATCAAAAAGCATGTGAATTCAAACTGGCGTTCAAACCCAAGGCTCAGGTGATCGCGTCACCAAGGATTATAACAAGAATAAGATTAAAAAGATGAAAAGATGATAATCGTAATTAAATGACTATTGTTTCGTTCTTACAGAGATCCACGGTCATATCACTCCATAAGAATATATCATATCATCCAAATAACCACGCATAAACTGAGAGAAGACATTTATTCGATGGAGGAATATAATTGATTATATTGAATAGAAACGGGCTAAGGGGATACTCCCATACCCCAGAGAGATTTACTCAGACATAAAAAGACCAGAAGAAATGCAAACTAAAATGAGATCCAACATTATACAAGATGTGGTCTACAACTAAAAATTAGATGAAATGGAATGAAGAATGGAATGCTTTTATAAGTAAAGAGTCCCTACTTTTATAGTAGGGGAGGGGGTAGGATGCCCTCAAAAGAGGGGGAAAAAGAAAGGGAGACCAAATTTTGAATTTTCTAGATCTGGTCAAATCGAAAGTTGATTGTCTTTAATTATCTTGACCATGTAACTCCCTTTAATGTAGATTCTCGCAGCAGCAAATTCGAACGTATTTATCTCCCGTTAAAAGCACAAAAGCGGTCCAAATAATAGGATTTTATTTTAGAAAATTAAATTCCCTTTCCAATGAATACTTGTGAACTCAATTTAGAGTTCGAATGCAAGAGTTATGTCACTTTTGGTGGAGGGTATATATGAATTTCAGGATTGCTGCAAATGGTATAATTTTCTTACAAAACCCAAGAAAATAGAATTCAAACTCCAATTAAAGATAAAAATCTAAAATAAAATAATTAATTATGAAACTAAGATAATAAATAACAAAATAATCCTAAGCAAATATTAAAAATATATAAATAAAAGGGATAAATATATATTTATCAAAATACCCCAGACTTGAATCTTTGTTTGTCCTCAAACAATTAAAATTACAAATTATTTCAATTTATACTAACAACATGTCTATCATCACCCTTGTAACATCACTTTATTCCTTACCTCTAAATTTGGCCAGACAACCCAATCTCCTAAAACCACAAAACACAAAATTCCATATTCCCTATTAAAAACAAATATCATATCTTGGTTCTAAATCAAGATTTTGTAGAAAAACATGCCACATCTTACTTTTGCTTTGACACTCTCATTTTTATAAATGTATTTTTTTGTGTGAGTTGTTGCACAAGAACAAAATGAAATTAGGTGGTGTGAAAACAAAGAAGGAAGTGATGAATTTGTTTTATCCCTCCTCTATTCGACTTGGGATTTAAATTTGTGGAGTTGTGGCTACATTGGTCACAATTTTTTTAATGTGCACTTTTGGCATCTTTTGATGGTACGCCCCTTTGTGGGGTATGGAATTTTTTATATGGGAAGCATGCCACCCCGGACTTGATTTTTGTCTGGTGGTGATTCTTTGCTTCTCTTTTTTTAGAAAGAAAATAAGGGGGAAACAAAAGGTGTCCTTGTGCTTATAACTTCATACATTTATTTTCTCTTTTTTTTTTAAAAGTGTCATTACATCAGAAAGAACATTCATGTCAATCACATTATACAAGATTTATATCAAGTTAATCAACAGTTTAAAAATAGAGAAAATTTATGTTTGGTTTTGATTGATTCCATACGGCTTGCCAACTTTTCCAAGGAGTGATGCTATTTTGGGATCCTAGGTGACATGGTGATTTCAGACATGGCAATTTGTAAAAAAATTTGCAAAAGATTTACTAAATTCAAAGGGGTACAATGATAAACATTTATTAATATTGGCCGACTAGATAAAGGCCATTTTGCAACAAAAGAAATAAAAACATGACCGACTAGATAATGGCCATGAACAAAGTAACTATATGCAGAACAAAAAAAGGTAGAAATAATGCAAGAATAAAAAATATAAGGGGGTGGAATAGAAACATACCACCCACCTCCACCCCAAACTTAGATTGTTGCTTGTCCCTAGAAAAATCAAAACCCGAGATGGAGGGAAGAGAAGAGCGAGGATTTCCAGGTGGCCCAGGTAGCTCAAAAAATGTCCAGCTGAAGGAGATGTGTATGAGGGCTGGGACCTTTATCTGAGGAGCTTCATAATGTACCCTATGATAGGGTAATTGTAGAAGCTCAGTGGGGTGCTCATACTTTCTTTCACCTCGCATTCCCTCCAATAATATACATAGATCTTCCTTCGATGGCAAGGGAAGTGTTGAAGATGGATGTGGATAAGGGGAGGTTGATGAGTACCCGACTAGTAATGCCAGTAGAGCATGATGAACTGAGTCGGGTGGAGGATCTGGTTCAAGTTTTCCACCATCATGATGACCTGCATATGGGAGAATTGATGCTAATACAAAAAATTTAAAATCATTTACAAAAGTGTTTTGTTTCTCCTTAAAATTAATGCCATCAACATTGGGTTTGGTAAGTTTCATTATTGATATAACATATGTCTCTAATACTTTTGTACAAGGGTTTCCCAAGTATTTAGGAGGGATGATGATGTCTTCCTTGCAAACAACAGAAGGGGGTGTGTGGGCTTCTTCCAACGGTGGTATCTCCCCTTCTAGATCAGCCATGTGTGGGATGGAAATTGGCTGTGACGGCTTGGGAAGAATCATAAAGGGGATTAGATGCTCATTATCCAAAATAGACTCAAAAGAAGGGTATTGGTCTATGGTATCATTCAGATTTATATTGAGGATGGGAGGAGTTGTTGGATCTTCAGAATGACTCTCCTGCTTTGAAATTTCATATTCAAGTAATAGAGTCTCTAAAGGAAAGATAGGGATACCAATGTCCTCATCACACACAAAATATGGCTCCATGGTTTGTTCTATTTCTTCAGGATCTGACATATATGACACAAAATAAGGATCATCATCGTCATCATCCGGAAGAACCATCTTGGGTTGCTCAAGCTCTATAGGGGGAGTTTGTGATTGATCCTCTAGTAAGGTAGCTAACATGGCTTAACTGGATTCAAGTTTTGCTTGTGCTTCTGCTACCATCTTTTCTAGGGCCTTAAGTCTCTCTTCGAGTTCAAGATCAATTTGCATTTCACCATAGGATTTATACACCCCAAAATTTTGGTCATCCTCGCCACACTCCCCATAGTGTCCTTGGCCATAGTACTCCTCATATTGTTTTGGGTGGCATTGCTCCTCATAATAATATCCAGAAGATGGTGGATTGTAATTTCCATTGCGTCCATCTTGGTAGGAAGATTCAATATTATAAGGTGTCACCAATTCATGAGGAAACATATTTGAACAATCTATATTTTGGGTTTTGGCTTCTAGCAGGGCGGTTAAGAAGGCTTGGCTGGCTTTTAGTTTTGTTTCTCCTTCTACTGCTATCTTCTCTAAGGCCCTAAGTCTCTCTTCTTGTTGAGGATTACATTGGGTTTCATAAACATGTTCATAACCCCCAAGGTTTTGTTGGTTACACCCCACAAAATTTTGTTGATCATATCCCCCATTAGAATATGGATAGAAAGGTTCCCCATAATGGTTCTAAAAAAATGTGGATTCACATTGTACCCACCAGGATGAAAGGGCTCACAATTAGAAGGGGTGTTATCATAAGCATGGGGTAGCGTCAGGCAGGCAAGAGATGCATGGTGGTAAAGACCACAGTAATAACATTGTGGGGGATATTGGGATGCCCACTCCATTTAAAAAGAAAAGTTCCTGAAAGATATGTCAATCAATGAACGGGAGAAGAAAGATTACGAGATAAGAGGTTAGTCAAAAATTACAAAGAGAACTAAAAATTATAATTCTAAGAAATTATGAAATAAACTAAAATTACAAAAAAAGTAACTAGAAAGCAGTACTGTTGGAATGGAAACTCAGCAGAAAGAGGAGATACACTTCCGGAATTGTGCTCGGAAGGCAAAAAGAAATTACAAAAATCTAAAAGAAATTATAAAAAAGACTAAAGTTATGAAAGTTAGAGAATATGAACAAGGATTATACAAGATATACATGCAACCAGATCTGAAAAACAACTGTGTTGTCCCCAACAACGGCACCAAATTGATGTGCATCGTTGTACACGCAACAATCACTAGGAGAAGTCCTAGAGTTTAACCTTCTAACCCGGTTGTCAACTTGTTGTGAACAACAAGTCAACTTAGTACAGATAGGTATCGATCCAAGGGATGGCGGAAAAGAAAAGTTGAAATCCAAATCCGATTGCAAGTACAAGAATTAAATCCTGATTTGAGAGAGTTATTAATACTAAGAACAAAAATAAAAGTGCTGAAATAAAGTTTAACTAATCAAAAAATAAAGATCCCGGGTCCGGAAGATCACCACCAAAATCACGTTCCTATTCAACTAATCAAATTCTAAACTCCAAGGATCAAATTAGGACCTTGTGGTTACATGTCCTTACAGACAAACTCACAAGGGTCGGACTTCCCGTGAACCCGTTGGTCCCGACGTTCACGGATCATTGCCTAACCGTCCAACATGCCATTATCCACGGTCATATCAAAAAGCATGTGAATTCAAACTGGCGTTCAAACCCAAGGCTCAGGTGGTCGCGTCACCAAGGATTATAACAAGAACAAGATTAAAAAGATGAAAAAATGATAATCATAATTAAAGTACTATTGTTTCATTCTTACAGAGATCCACGGTCATATCTATGGCAACACATCCCATTATCACACAGATAACGAGGTGTTACGCGAAAATGTGCGGAAATCACCATAACCACAGATTATCGAAAACACGGGTTAATTAAAACTGATTGCGAAAAATAGATAAACTGTGAAACTATTACTTTCCAGTCCTCATCCTACACAAAAACATGTCACATATATATACATACACGAGATCTGATACGTGTCCACAACTCAGGAACAGTTGTTCGTTCATCACATGAGTTCACCACCTATTCACATACATAAAGGCCCACATCCGGCCAACAGCAGGATATACAAACGTCATCGATCGTTCATCGTGAAACATCATCAAAACACTGCCAAGGACCTGAGAGTACATGGATGACTCTAGACTCTACTACAAAACATCCAAAACAGTAGCATGTCCATTGCTTGCCTTCTACTGCTCCTCAAGTTGCTCGTCTGCAACACCACGACCATGACCACGTCTACCTCGACCACCTAAAAAGGGGTTAAACCAGCGGGGTGAGACAATTGAACAATTATCCCAGCGGGAAACATAACTCCCCACCGCAACTACAGAACCTCAGCAAGGCATACTATAACAACAGATATCTAATAACAGGTATAACAAGAGCAGTCTATATAAAACATATTATTCTTACCGACAAGCTTACCAGCTATACAAAAGCATATAACCAGATATATCTCAAGGAATATGATTAGCAAGATAAGATGTATCCCTATGTAACATGATTATCAGAAGAGGATATAATGTCACATAACCTGATTGTCAAGCTAAGACATATTACCACATAACCTGCAAGATATAACAAAGATATTACACAAACAAGGCCTCAACCAATGTTTCGTGTTTATCTTAAGCAGTAATTGCTAAATGGCTGTATTACGTATTATTATGCCCTGAGGATTTGAACCGTACCGTTCAAATCCAACCTTCGGTTACGAAACCCAAGCCGGTGCCATACAAGGTCAATGGAAGAGCTGGACTCCACGACCTCCCACCTCATGGTCAGTGCACGAGTACAACACAAGCAGGACCGAAGTCACATGCTGAAGTGGTCTAAGCCACAGGGTTAGCTCCACAGGCTACCCTCACTCTAGCCCGCCTTGGTACAGGTCTCGGCGCTAGTAAAACTGAGCCACGGGCCTATTCACCGTGATCTGAGCCATGAACGCATTCATGCTCACACATCACATATCATGAGCCATGGGCCTGTTCACCATGCTCTATATACATATCTGAGTCTGTAACTGAAGTTACACTCTTACCTCCTCATTTTCAGGCTAGGAGCAACCTACACATATTCAACAATATGTGCTTCCAGGTTAACCCGTAGGAGAACCTGTTTCACCATCACCAAGTCCTGACGATGATGGATCTATGGCCAGGGCAAACTACATGATATATTTCACTGTGATTAATTAGTATCTTTTAGATGGATTGCAGGATTCAACCAAGTTGTATAACATGCAAGATATAACGGAAAGTAATCAACATTATATTATTATTTAATCACATCAACCTGATCCATCACAAGGATCCAACATCACATGTTACCACTTGGCCTCTTGCCAACCATCCAGATCCATCTCGAGGATCATCACATACCCTGGGATCTCAATCCCTTATCATGTACTATCAATGCCTCTCAAGGCTCACATCATCATCATGGAACTTAACACATTATACATATCATCTCATTAACCAGAGTAATTACCAAGTGATGTTACTCATCACATGTGTCTCATAGCCCTTTCATGGCTAATCATCACCTGCATGGTTAGGATACTCAATAATTATAGCTTCAATCATAAGGAATATGCTACTATCATGAAATGCCATTCAAGATACTCTACTTATCATTCTTACACTATTTGCTGATCAAATGTATAAAGTACATCATTAGCAAGCCATATCTATACTTATCCTTATCTCAGAATTGTATGAAAAATCAAGATGTTCAAACGTACAGAACAAGTACTATTGTTACCACTACCATTATGTCACCATCCACTATCATCATTATTAGCATTATTATCATTATGCAAGCTACTAGTATAACTACCACCATTCTCATTTAACAATTAAGTACCAAGATTACTTCATGCATATCATTACTATCATTATTGCCATCATTACTATGATCAACATTATTACTATCATCTTCTTTATTATTAACAAATAAGCATAAGGATCACATTATGCATCTTATTACCATTACCTTCCTCATTACCATCCCTGCTACCATTATCATCATTATGATCAGCATTATTACTATCATTATCATCATGCAACTACCATTATCATCATTGTTACTGTCATTAGCATTATTATTGTTTGCAAGGCATCATATTCATTGTTGATATCACTAACAAGATACCACCATCGTTTAGCATAAACATCCACTTTCATAACACATGGAACCGTTACTCTAGGATCACAAGACTCTCACCATAACTCATCATCGCCCTCACTAAAACCTATCAAGGCATGACGGCCGACACACACACCAACCCTATCGGCCATCACCACCAAGGTTGTCGCCCAACATGGCTATCGGCCATCACCACCCAAGGTTGTCGCCTAACATGGCTATCGGCCATCACCACCCAAGGCTGTCGCCCAACATGGCTATCGGCCATTAGGGCTATCGGCCATCACCAAGCATAGCCCTATCGGTCGACATAAGGGGGCAAGCTACATATGGCTATGTCGTACGACACCAACAACCATCAAACTCGACAAAGTTATATCGGCCAACACCTCTTATTAGCCTATCGTCCAACCCTAACACTCATGTCATACAAGGCAATATCGTCCACCACAGGGACCACCACAAGGGATCACCATGTTACTCATGGTCTATCGTCTATCATAAAGAAGAGGGTGTTGGTCAACACAAGAAGGACCATATCGCCCATGCAGGCTCATCATATCAACCAACTCAACCACATCGGCCAACACCTCACTCACTTGACCTATCACATTCAACATAAGAGCACTCACCATGTCGCCCATCATAAGAACAAGGGTGTCGCCCAACACACCCAAACCAAGGGAGGATATCGCCCAACACAAAGCAAGAGAGGACGTCGCCCAACAAGGGTCATCTTCAACCTCCAACACAAGGAAACTCAAACCCTAGAAAGCATGGTATACAAAGGAACTCTAAACCCTAGAGGGGGATCAGCCACCAAAGGTACATAAGCAAGGTATAAAAGCAAAGAACTAAGCTAAACTACTAACATGCAACAAGATCATAGCTAGAGGTAAAGGAGTTAGGGTTAGAAGTTATGCAACCCGCCTTAAGCTCCAAGGAAGAAGATGCACTTCAAGCTCCAAGGGATGTCATCCACCAAAGCTGATCCAAGAGAGGGTATCAGCCACCACAAGCAACTCCAGGAGAGTGTCTCGACCGACACAAGTAAGAGAGGGAGGGGTGTCGTGCACTCAAGGTGGAGGGGAGACTAAAAGATCAAAGGAAGCTAAGGAAAGGGAAAGAGCCACATATATAGAAGGGAAGGGAGGAGAAAACAAGGTAGATCTATGCTAAGTGTCGTCCACCCAAGGGACACTTGTCCTAGGGTTTAAGCCAACACAATAGCACACCAAGAGACACTTGTCAAAGATACATACCAAGTGTCCACCAAACATGGTCAAGGTTGGACCAAGCAACATGGGCGACACAACTAGTAGCTCCTCTGGGCGACACACACTCTTCCTTGGGCGACACAAGCTGGTTTTGGCCGACACAAGGCTCAAGAAAACCCAAACAAAGCACCCCAAGGCCCAAACAAGCTCAAGCAAGGCCCAAGAAACTCAAACAACAAGCCCAAGCCTTCCTCTCAACCCTAGAGGAAGCAAAGAGGGGAAAACATCTCACAAGATGGCAAACTTGCACACAAAACCCCAAACTTGGTTTATTTGCAAGTAGCCCCTCAAACTCTCAACAAAGCACAACAAAAACCCTAATCACCTCTCAAAGGTGATTAGCAAGCATCAAACCACCAAGGTTAAGCAAAACAAATAGGGTAAACCCTAAATGCAGGTCAGGGTCCTTACAATCTAACCCCCTTTAAGGGATTTCGTCCCCAAAATCCGAAGAGAAAAGCGAGGGATACTTCCTCCTCATCTCTTCCTCAAGCTCCCACGTGGCTTCCTCAACGCCACGACACTGCCAAAGAACCTTCACAAGAACCAGGTCCTTCCTCTTCAGCTTCTTGATCCTTCTGTCAAGGATCGCCACAGGACCTTCCTCATAGGTCACATCTGCATCAAGCTCAACCTCAACTGGCTGTATCATTGTACCTGAATCCGGATGACTTTTCTTCAACATACTGACATGAAACACTGGATGCAACCTGTGCAACTCTGGAGGCAACTCTATCTCGTAAGCTACTTTGCCAACACGTGCTCTGACTGGGTAAGGCCCCATATACCTGGGAGCTAACTTACCCTTCTGTCCAAACCTTAGCACACCTTTCCACGGCGAGACTTTAAGGTACACTTTGTCTCCTACTCGGAACTCCAAAGGTCGTCGGCAATTGTCTGCATAAGACTTCTGCATGTCCTGTGCCACTTTCAACTGTTGTTGTATCACCTTGATCTTATCTGTCGTTTGCTGAACTAACTCAGGACCCAAAAGCTGATACTCACCAGACTCATACCAACACAAAGGGGATCTGCACTTTCTTCCATACAAAGCCTCATAAGGAGCCATGTCGATGCTTCGTTGATAACTGTTGTTGTAGGCAAACTCTATCAAACTCAGATGTGCATCCCAGTTGCCTAGAAACTGCAAAACACAAGCTCGAAGAAGATCCTCCAAAATCTGAATAGTCCTCTCAGACTGTCCATCTGTTTGCGGGTGAAAAGATGTACTGAACCTCAACTGCGTTCCCAACGCCTTGTGCAACTGTTCCCAAAAATGACTCGTAAACTGAGAACCTCTGTCAAAAACTATCGTTGTTGGCACACCATGCAAACGTACTATCTCATCCACATATACTCGAGCTAGTTTCTCAACTGTATACGTCGTCTTCACTGGCAGAAAATGGGTAGACTTAGTCAATTTGTCCACTATCACCCAAATGGAATTATGATTCCTAGTTGTCCGGGGTAGACCAACTACGAAATCCATGGTTATGTGATCCCATTTCCACTGCGGTATCGGCAAAGGTTGCAACGTACATGCCGGCTTTTGATGTTCAGCCTTCACTTGCTGACACACCGCACATCTCGCCACGAACTCGGCTACATCTCTCTTCAAACCGGGCCACCAATACAAGTCCTTCATACTATGATACATCTTGGTGACACCTGGATGCATAGCGTACATCAACGTATGTGCTTCCTCAAGCACCAACTTCCTCAGATCATCAGCATCTGGAACCACCATCCTATCACGATAGCAAACTAGTCCATCCTCGGACTCATGAAACCCATCGCGCTTGTCGCTGCCGAACTCTGATCTAATCAACCGTACCGCATCATCTGTTTGTTGTGCATCCTTGATCTGCTGTCTCAACGTAGGTTTTAACTTGCATCTGTGCGAAAAGACCAGACAACACAGAAACTTCCATCTGTACATTCATCTGCCGCAGAGAAATAAACATATCTCGCCTATGACATACCAGAGAACTTAATTGTGCCTTCTTTAAAGAAAGAGAAGAAGACTTTTTGCTAAGCGCATCCGCTACCACATTCACCTTACCAGGATGATACTCGATAGTGCAGTCGTAATCATTGATCAACTCCATCCATCGTTGTTGTCGCATGTTCAACTCTTGCTACGTAAAGATATACTTTAGATTCTTATGGTCTGTAAAGATCTGATACGCTTCCCCATACATATAGTGTCTCCAAATCTTTAGCGCATGAACCACTGCTGCCAACTCCAAGTCATGAGTCGGATAGTTCTCCTCATGCTTCTTGAGTTGTCGCGAGGCAAAAGAAACCACATGATCTTCCTGCATCAACACGCAACTTAAACCTTTCTTGGAAGCATCACAGAAAACAACATAGCCTCTCCCAGGTTCTGGCAAGATCAACACTGGAGCACTGGTTAGCTTCTCCTTCAAACTCTGGAAAGCTCGCTCACATCGATCATCCCAAACAAAAGGTACATCCTTCCTGGTCAACTTCGTCATCGGTAAAGCGATTGCACTGAAGTCTTTGATAAACCTCCGGTAGTATCCTGCTAATCCAAGGAAACTACGAACTTCTGTCGGCGTCTTCGGTTGTTCCCAATCCGCAACAGATTCCACCTTCTTTGGATGTACTTTGACTCCTTCTGCAGATATCACATGACCCAAGAAAGTCACTTCCGTCAACCAGAACTCGCATTTACTGAACTTGGCATACAACTGATGTTGACGAAGAAGAGTCAACGCTTGACGAAGATGTTGCTCATGCTCTAGCCTATCCCGACTATAGATCAAGATGTCATCTATAAAGACTACAACAAACTGATCTAAGAACGGACGAAACACTCTGTTCATCAAATCCATGAAAGCAGCAGGTGCATTGGTTAACCCAAACGGCATAACCACGAACTCAAAATGACCATACCTCATCCTGAAAGCTGACTTTGGTATGTCATCCGCCTTTATCCTCAACTGATGATATCCAGACCGTAGATCGATCTTCGAAAACATTGTAGCACCACGCAACTGATCGAACAGATCAACTATCCTCGGAAATGGGTACTTGTTCTTGATCGTGACCTTGTTCAACTGCCGGTAATCTATACACAACCGCATCGAACCATCCCTCTTCTTGACGAAAAACACGGGAGCACCCCACGGCGACGTACTCGGTCGGATAAAACCTTTCTCCAACAACTCTTGCAACTACTTCTTCAACTCTACCATCTCTGCTGGAGCCATCCGGTATGGTGACTGTGCAACTGGTTGTGTTCCAAGAACCAGATTGATCTCGAAATCAATCTCTCGGGGTAGAGGAACACCAGGAAACTCCTCAGGAAACACGTCTGCAAACTCTCGAACCACGGACACCTCCTCAAGACTAGGACCTTTCTCCTTGGTAACCACAACGGTATCCACCACGTGAGCTAGGAATGCCTCACATCCTTGTTGTAACAACTTATCTGCCACCATAGTTGATACCAAACATGTCGGAAGAATCTTCCTATCTCCCTGGAAGGTCCACTTCTCTCCAGCAACATCAAACACTGCCTGCTTGGAACCACAGTCCAAGACAACCTTATATCTTTCTAAGGTATCCATCCCCAGGATAACATCGAAACCATGCGCATCAAGTGGTATAAGATCCACTTGAATGCGGTGTCCCGAGAAAGACAAGACACAAGATGGACACTCTTCTCGAAGCAAAGAGGAACCATCAAGAGGGGTTTCTAACAACAAACTATCCTTCTTACAGCTAATAGGTAAATGATAGTTTTCAAGCATACTATAGGCGATAAAAGAGTGTGTAGCACCCGGGTCAACCAGAACAGATATAAAGCAAGAAGAAGACATATCAGAATGAAATAACTCCATCTGACCTGTCACCACTCGCGGGTTGACTATTGCCTCTGGCTGACTCATGGCATAGAATCGAGCCGTTGCTTGCTGTCCACAACCTCTGCTCCCTTGAGCAGACGATCCAGCTTGAGACGCTTGACCGCGTCCTCGACCTCTGCTACCACTGGTCTGTGGCCTCTCTGACCTCTGAAAACTCTGCCTTGGCTGCTGTGTCACTTCAACGTCTCTATTCAGGCAATTGGACTTCCAATACCCGACCTGTCCACAAAGATGACATGCCTTGTTCTCAAAACGTGGCCTAGCTGGCCCTGTTACTGCCACAGAAGTTGAACTATGAGCCTTAGACGGTGAAGAAACATAACCTTTCCCTTTACTCGGAGTCCACTGAGATGGTACACCAGCACTTCTCATTGCTGACGGTGCAGAAAACCTAGGCTTCTTAAAGCCACCAAACCTTCATCCTTGAAACTGAGCAGGTCTTTTAAGAGACATAGACTCTCTTTTCTCCCGTACTGTCCTCTCGATCCGCCGAACTGATTCCACAAACGTAGCAAACCGCTCTCGCTTCTCCAACGCAGACACCGGGGTTGTCAGCTCAACACTCAAACCCTTATCGAAATGTCTGATTCGTTACTCGTCTGTTGCCGCCATGTGAGGACAAAACCTCAACAGATCCATAAACTTGGCTTCATACTCGGTGATGTTCATTGTTCCTTGCCGCAACTTCTCAAACTGATTGATCTTCTCATCCAGATACGTCTTCGGAAAGTATCTGGTGATGAATTCACGTCGAAACACTTCCCAACAGATCACCTCACCAGGCCGCTTCTCTTCCTCGATGGTCCACCAGTGACCAGCACTACCTTTCAGAAGGTAGACAACATGCTTTACCTTGTCTGCTTTGGGGATGTCAAGGATCTGGAAAGCCTTCTTGAGACTTGTCAGCCACAGATCTGCATCCGCTGGATCAATCATCCCAGCATAATCCAAAGCTCCAACTCGGCGAAGCCGCTCGAAGGTCTTCCCAAAACCTGATGCTTCTCCATGGGGAACATGTGCTCGCGGAGGAGACATTGGTAATCGCTCAACCATGAGATTCATCGTAGCCATCAACTGCCCCATAAGCTGTTGGTAAGCAGGATGTTCAAGTATGACTGGGTTAAATTGAGGAACCTCAGGCACCCGATCTTCATTAGCATGTCCATCTGCTCCATCAACCGATGCAGCATCACTGTACTCAGCAGAGTGTTCTTCATGGTTTCCAGACATCTTGACTTTTCTTCCGCTGAGGGCAGAAGATATTGTAAGAAAACATGGACACTCATAAGAACAGCTCAACCTAGTCCTAAATCCCTATAGACTCAGCGAACCTAGAGCTCTGATACCAAAACTTGTGGCAACACATCCCATTATCACACAGATAACGAGGTGTTATGCGAAAACGTGCGAAAATCACCATAACCACAAATTATCAAAAACACGGGTTAATTAAAACCGATTGCGAAAAACAGATAAACTGTGAAATTATTACTTTCCAGTCCTCATCCTGCACAAAAACATGTCACATATATATACATACACGAGATCTGATACATGTCCACAGCTCAGGAACAGCAGTTCGTTCATCACATGAGTTCACCACCTGTTCACATACATAAAGGCCCACATCCGGCCAACAGCAGGATATACAAACGTCATCGATCGTTCATCGTGAAACATCGTCAAAACACTGCCAAGGACCTAAGAGTACAGGGATGACTCTAGACTCTACTACAAAACATCCAAAACAGCAGCATGTCCATTGCTTGCCTTCTACTGCTCCTCAAGCTGCTCGTCCGCAACACCACGACCATGACCACGTCTACCTCGACCACCTAAAAAGGGGTTAAACCAGCGGGGTGAGACAATTGAACAATTGTCCCAGCGGGAAACATAACTCCCCACCGCAACTACAGAACCTCAGCAAGACATACTATAACAGCAGATATCTAATAACAGGTATAACAAGAGCAGTCTATATAAAACATATTATTCTTACCGACAAGCTTACCTGCTATACAAAAGCATATAACCAGATATATCTCAAGGAATATGATTAGCAAGATAAGATGTATCCCTATGTAACATGATTATCATAGCATGATATAATGTCACATAACCTGATTGTCAAGCTAAGACATATTACCACATAACCTGCAAGATATAACAAAGATATTACACAAACAAAGCCTCAACCAATGTTTCGTGTTTATCTTAAGCAGTAATTGCTAAACGGCTGTATTACGTATTATTATGCCCTAAGGATTTGAACCGTACCGTTCAAATCCAACTTTCGGTTACGAAACCCAAGCCAGTGCCATACAAGGTCAATGGAAGAGTCGGACTCCACGACCTCCCACCTTGTGGTTAGTGCACGAGTACAACACAAGCAGGACCGCAGTCACATGCTGAAGTGATCTAAGCCACAGGGTCAGCTCCACAGGCTACCCTCACTCTAGCCCACCTTGGTATAGGTCTCGGCGCTAGTAAAACTGAGCCACGGGCCTGTTCATCGTGCTCTGAGCCATGAACGCATTCATGCTCACACATCACATATCTTGAGCCATGGGCCTGTTCACCATGCTCTATATACATATCTGAGTCTGTAACCGAAGTTACACTCTTACCTCCTCATTTTCAGGCTAGTAGCAACCTACACATATTCAACAATATGCGCTTCCAGGTTAACCCGTAGGAGAACCTGTTTCACCATCACCAAGTCCTGACGATGATGGATCTATGGCCAGGGCAAACTACATGATATATTTCACTGTGATTAATTAGTATATTTTAGATGGATTGCAGGATTCAACCAAGTTGTATAACATGCAAGATATAACGGAAAGTAATCAACATTATATTATTATTTAATCACATCAACCTGATCCATCACAAGGATCCAACATCATATGTTACCACTTGGCCTCTTGCCAACCATCCAGATCCATCTCGAGGATCATCACATACCCTGGGATCTCAATCCCTTATCATGTACTGTCAATGCCTCTCAAGGCTCACATCATCATCATGGAACTTAACACATTATACATATCATCTCATTAACCAGAGTAATTACCAAGTGATGTTACTCATCACATGTGTCTCATAGCCCTTTCATGGCTAATCATCACCTGCATGGTTAGGATACTCAATAATTATAGCTTCAATCATAAGGAATATGCTACTATCATGAAATGCCATTCACGATACTCTACTTATCATTCTTACACTATTTGCTGATCAAATGTATAAAGTACATCATTAGCAAGCCATATCTATACTTATCCTTATCTCAGAATTGTATGAACAATCAAGATGTTCAAACGTACAGAACAAGTACTATTGTTACCACTACCATTATGTCACCATCCACTATCATCATTATTAGCATTATTATCATTATGCAAGCTACTAGTATAACTACCACCATTCTCATTTAACAATTAAGTACCAAGATTACTTCATGCATATCATTACTATCATTATTGCCATCATTACTATGATCAACATTATTACTATCATCTTCTTTATTATTAACAAATAAGCATAAGGATCACATTATGCATCTTATTACCATTACCTTCCTCATTACCATCCCTGCTACCATTATCATCATTATGATCAGCATTATTACTATCATTATCATCATTCAACTACCATTATCATCATTGTTACTATCATTAGCATTATTATTGTTTGCAATGCATCATATTCATTGTTGATATCACTAACAAGATACCACCATCGTTTAGCATAAACATCCACTTTCATAACACATGGAACCGTTACTCTAGGATCACAAGACTCTCACCATAACTCATCATCGCCCTCACTAAAACCTATCAAGGCCTGACGGCCGACACACACACCAACCCTATCGGCCATCACCACCAAGGCTGTCGCCCAACATGGCTATCGGCCATCACCACCCAAGGTTGTCGCCCAACATGGCTATCGGCCATCACCACCCAAGGTTGTCACCCAACATGTCTATCGGCCATTAGGGCTATCGGCCATCACCAATCATAGCCCTATCGGTCGACATAAGGGGGCAAGCTACATATGGCTATGTCGTCCGACACCAACAACCATCAAACTCGACAAAGCTATATCGGCCAACACCTCTTATTAGCATATCGTCCAACCCTAACACTCATGTCATACAAGGCACTATCGTCCACCACAGGGACCACCACAACGGATCACCATGTTACTCATGGTCTATCGTCTATCATAAAGAAGAGGGTGTTGGTCAACACAAGAAGGACCATATCGCCCATCAGGCTCACCATATCGACCAACTCAACCACATCGGCCAACACCTCACTCGCTTGACCTATCACTCAACACAAGAGCACTCACCATGTCGCCCATCATAAGAACAAGGGTGTTGCCCAACACACCCAAACCAAGGGAGGATATCGCCCAACACAAAGCAAGAGAGGACGTCGCCCAACAAGGGTCATCTTCAACCTCCAACACAAGGAAACTCAAACCCTGGAAAGCATGGTATACAAAGGAACTCTAAACCCTAGAGGGGGATCGGCCACCAAAGGTACATAAGCAAGGTATAAAAGCAAAGAACTAAGCTAAACTACTAACATGCAACAAGATCATAGCTAGAGGTAAAGGAGTTAGGGTTAGAAGTTATGCAATCCGCCTTAAGCTCCAAGGAAGAAGATGCACTTCAAGCTCCAAGGGATGTCATCCACCAAAGCTGATCCAAGAGAGGGTATCAGCCACCACAAGCAACTCCAGGAGAGTGTCTTGGCCGATACAAGCAAGAGAGGGAGGGGTGTCGTGCACTCAAGGTGGAGGGGAGACCAAAAGATCAAAGGAAGCTAAGGCAAGGGAAAGAGCCACATATATAGAAGGGAAGGGAGGAGAAAACAAGGTAGATCTATGCTAAGTGTCGTCCACCCAAGGGACACTTGTCCTAGGGTTTAAGCCAACACAGTAGCACACCAAGAGACACTTGTCAAAGATACATACCAAGTGTCCACCAAACATGGTTAAGGTTGGACCAAGCAACATGGGCGACACAACTAGTAGCTCCTCTGGGCGACACACACTCTTCCTTGGGCGACACAAGCTGGTTTTGGCCGACACAAGGCTCAAGCAAGCCCAAACAAAGCACCCCAAGGCCCAAACAAGCTCAAGAAAGGCCCAAGAAACTCAAACAACAAGCCCAATCCTTCCTCTCAACCCTAGAGGAAGCAAAGAGTGGAAAACATCTCACAAGATGGCAAACTTGCACACAAAACCCCAAACTTGGTTTATTTGCAAGTAGCCCCTCGAACTCTCAACAAAGCACAATAAAAACCCTAATCACCTCTCAAAGGTGATTAGCAAGCATCAAACCACCAAGGTTAAGCAAAAAAAACAGGGTAAACCCTAAATGCAGGTCAGGGTCCTTACAATATCACTCCATAAGAATATATCAAATCATCCAAATAACCACGCATAAACAGAGAGAAGACATTTGTTCGATGGAGGAATATAATTGATTATATTGAATAGAAGCGGGCTAAGGGGCTACTCCCATGCCCCAGAGAGATTTACTCAGACATAAAAAGACTAGAAGAAATGCAAACTAAAATGAGATCCAACATTATACAAGATGTGGTCTACAACTAAAAATTAGATGAAATGGAATGAAGAATGGAATGATTTTACAAGTGAAGAGTCCCTCCTTTTATAGTAGGGGAGGGGGTAGGATGCCCTCAAAAGAGGGGGATAAAAGAAAGGGAGACCAATTTTTGAATTTTCTGGATCTGGTCAAATCGAAAGTTGATTGTCTTTAATTATCTTGACCATGTAACTCACTTTAATGCAGATTCTCGCAGCAGCGAATTCGAACGTATTTCTCTCCCGTTAAAAGCACAAAAGCGGTCCAAATAATAAAATTTTATATTAGAAAATTAAATTCCCTTTCCAATGAATACTTGTGCACTCAATTTGGAGTTCGAATGCAAGAGTTATGTCACTTTTGGTGGAGGGTATATATGAATTTTAGGACTGCTGCAAATTGTATAATTTTCCTACAAAACCCAAGAAAATAGAATTCAAACTCCAATAAAGATAAAAATCTAAAATAAAATAATTAATTATGAAACTAAGAGAATAAGTAACAAAATAATCCTAAGCAAATATAAAAATATATAAATGAAAGGGATAAATATATATTTATCAAATGGTGGCGTTAGTGTTTCGAGGCACGAGATCTAATCTCGAAAACAGCATAGAAGGAAGCATATATAACTCGTTCTCCTAACGGGGGGAGAGGAAAAGGTGATGATGATGGCCATCATGATGGAGCAAGCAGGTAGTGGATGGAGGTAACTCTATGGAGATTGCAAGGCTATAAGGGAACCCACTACTAACAAAGGCGACTACCAAAGGCACTACACAACATGAGATATTGAAGCTACTGGGTATTTACTTGAATTTCAGGAGGTACAATGAGAAGTGAGGAAGAGGCTTGAATTACCCAGGCGCATCAACAACCATGGAGGTTGACTCGATGTGCGGGACATGAAATCAATTCCCTGATCTGGATCAAAGATCCCAGAACAACATCGAACCCTGAACTAACACGACACCCAACCTAACCCACGTAGGTTGGTGTCTTATAAGGACATCACTTGTGGAGGGGATGGTCTAGGAAAACTACTATTTCTAGGGTTTGGTGATCTGAGCATGAGGTTAACAAAGAAGAATATCAAGACTAGCATGAAGGAAGGCACCCTGAGCTTTGAGATAGATGGCAATGTCTTCAGCAATCTAATGAAACCGTGGACGTTCTCAATTATTGTGATGATCATTGATAGGGAGATTGGATTTCTAACCCTACAAGACTGAATACGAAATTGTGGAGGGTGGTTGGAGCCTTCAGACTGATTGACTTAGAAGACAACTTCTTTCTAGTCCAACTAATCAGGGAGGATGATTATCTGAAAGTGTTGACTGGAGGGTCGTGGCCGATCATGGGTTTGTATCTCGGTGTATAACCTTGGGACCCAGGGTTCTCCGCATTATTTATGAATCCGAGATTCATAGTATATATCCTGTGTGAGGATCCTCAATTTACCCATATTTATATACCAAACACAATTCCTCAAGGAAGTTGGGGATGCCATTGGCACTACGATATGAGTGGGCACTAATACTGATCAAAAGAAATACGGGAAGTTCACAAGCAACATTGATATGAGTAACCACTAAGGCACATGTACAATCACTAGTAAGTGTGCATTAGGTAGTTGGTTCCAACAATTGACCCAATGATAACACAAGGTATATCGAGAATCAATCATTACTTGAAGTTCTAAAATTTTACAAGTGCTCAAGTCACCAATCAATCCTCAAGTCAATTGTACAACAACAACCGAGCAATATGATTGTGGATAAATGTCAATGACTCACCACTACTTGGACCAATAAAATATAGATATAACTTTGAGTTATACTAATAAATAGGACCCCATGGACTCAATTTGTAAGAATCTTGACTTTGACCATCAAGCATAAACACCACTCTTCTAAGTCAAAGACCCAACGTGACCTTGATTGATCTCTAAACTGATCAACCGGTTCATTTTCCGCCCAACCTCTCACCAACGCTTGATTTTTAGCTACCTTGAGAGAGGAGTCCCTATGAAAACTCATCCTTCAACCTGAGCGAGTCATTGACCAATGCCCTAAATCGATCAGCTCGATCAACCACAAAGCTAGATCGATCAAAGGAGAGGAGAATATTCAAATCTATAAGGTGGGTACATCTGAGAGGATCTACCCTTGTAATTGATCTCTTTTATCAATCTTGTTATTTTATTGTTTATTTTCGAAGGCAATGGCCATGTCAAGTTGTAAAATGATAATGTCTATCAACATCATGAGCGGATAAACCTCTTAATTTGGTTGGAAGTAACCGTCAGAATCTCCAACCATGTTGTCAATCTCCTTTTATATGATATATATTATTGCAAGTTTTGTTTACTTATTCCTATTTTATTGTGTTGCTCGCATGATTAGCTATCTTCTTACAATTATTGATCCAAATAAATTTGAAGGAAGAAGCTTAAGAAGATCCATAATTTGGAATAATGAGAATCCATGTGAGTGAGTAATCACTAAAGCAATATTCATATGGCTATGTTTCTTAGTCATTTTCTTGTCGTCTCAAGAGAGAGGCATCCTTTAACATAACACTATCCTCATCTCAAAAGAGAGAAAGGTGTTATATATTATTGATGATTGATTGTACAATGATGATTTAGGATATAAAATTTAAGGGTATATTGCATGGTTGTATAGTGGCTTTATTGGTCAAACCCAGTACAAGTTTCCACTTATCATAATTGAGACGACCGTCTAGCGAAAACATGATTAACTAATGCGGAAGCGTTCATCAAGCAGTGGATTAGCGAAAATCACTAAAAATTAAAAACTTTTTGCAAAGAGATCCACACATAGGAAATCTTTTCCAACAAATGCAATTGTATATCATATACATTCTGTTTCAAACGTACATATCCTGTACCATCTCTTTCCAGAGACTACATCATCAACTGCCTTATAAGCATATATGCAGGCAGCATACAAATCTCGAGGCATCAAGTAAAAACCTCAGACTGATATATCAAAAACACTGACTAAAAACTCTGAGGACCTGAGAGTACAGAGACGACACATAGGACTACTATCTATATGACTAGACAGACAATATCTCCACCTGAGATCTTATTGTTGTCCCTGCTGTTGTTGTTGCTGCTGCTCTTTCCCTGTTCTAGGGTTTCTGCTCTGCCTTTCATGCATACCTAAAAATGTTTCCCACGGGGGTGAGACAATTGTAAATTGCCCCAGCGAGAGATATAACTCTCCGCCAGAAACATTGTTATAGCAGATTATGAAATTAAACTGAGCAGGGGTTACTTTTACATTAATAGGCAGAATTATTCTTCATAGAACAGAATAAGATAATATCCACATGGTTCATAAGGCCATTCACATCTTGTCACCTCTCACTAGGCAACAACTTATTCACATGGTTCATAAGGCCATTCACATCTTGTCACCTCTCACTAGGCAACAACTTATTCACATGGTTCATAAAATCCGTACACATTGTTACTTTTATTAAGCAACAACAACATCCACGCACAAAAAGCCAATCAACATTTATTATATAAATGTCACAGCCCAAACTTGGCTATATTCATCATCTCATCATACCTGCATGGTTATTAGGCATGATAACAGTCATACAAGATATTCATCACATCATGTGATACAATAGTAACACCATCATTCCTTAACCAGGAATTAGGGTTCACTATCAAACATGGCTTATCATTCCCTTTTCCCCAAATTAGGGTTAGGGTTCCCCATTTCTCATTAATTCAGACCCTCTTGAGTTAACCAACTTTATCTTGTATTAAGGTATTTGCCCTCTTAATACATTCCATCACAGAATACTCACCCTTAGCATATAATGCATAGGCCACACATTAGAATTGTCCAACTATCTCACATGATATGGACTTATCTTAGTTTAAGGCATAACTTTATTATAAAGTTTCCTATAAACAATCGCAATGATACGCCCTCAACTAGGGTTTCACCAGGATACATCCTCAACCAGGGTTCACAATGATACATCCTCCACTAGGGTTTCACAAGGTTACACCCTCAACCAGGGTTCACAATGGTACACCCTCCACTAGGGTTTCACAAGGATACACCCTCAACCAGGGTTTATAAGGATACACCCTCAACTAGGGTTTCACAAGGATACACCCTCAACCAGGGTTCATAAGGATACACCCTCAACTAGGGTTTCACAAGGATACACCCTCAACCAGGGTTCATAAGGATACACCCTAAACTAGGGTTTCACAAGGATACACCCTCAACCAGGGTTTATAAGGATACACCCTCAACTAGGGTTTCACAAGGATACACCCTCAACCAGGGTTCATAAGGATACACCCTCAACTAGGGTTTCACAAGGATACACCCTCAACCAGGGTTCACAATGATACACCCTCCACTAGGGTTTCACAAGGTTACACCCTCAACCAGGGTTCACAATGATACACCCTCCACTAGGGTTTCACAAGGTTACACCCTCAACCAGGGTTCACAATGATACACCCTCCACTAGGGTTTCACAAGGTTACACCCTCAACCAGGGTTCACAATGATACACCCTCCACTAGGGTTTCACAAGGTTACACCCTCAACTAGGGTTCAGAATGATACACCCTCCACTAGGGTTTCACAAGGTTACACCCTCAACCAGGGTTCACAATGATACACCCTCCACTAGGGTTTCAAAAGGTTACACCCTCAACCAGGGTTCACAATGATACACCCTCCACTAGGGTTTTACAAGGTTACACCCTCAACCAGGGTTCACAATGATACACCCTCCACTAGGGTTTCACAAGGTTACACCCTCAACCAGGGTTCACAATGATACACCCTCCACTAGGGTTCCACAAGGATACACCCTCAACCAGGGTTTATAAGGATACACCCTCAACTAGTGTTTCACAAGGATACACCCTCAACCAGGGTTCATAAGGATACACCCTCAACTAGGGTTTCACAAGGATACACCCTCAACTAGGGTTTCACAAGGATACACCCTCAACCAGGGTTCATAAGGATACACCCTCAACTAGGGTTTACTAATCATGTATTGGATTCATGCATTTGTTATGTATTATTGATTAGTACCATTAAGGGTATCTCTCACCTAATTACATTAGGTTTCCAAAAAGGTTTGATCAATCGGACCTTCAATAACATGGGGTGTCCAATTGAATTAGGGTTTCCAATGTTGATTCCTTCAATCATTGAATTCATGGAACCAATCATCAATTGGACCTATACTCATACTTCAATTGAGTTTAATAGGTCAACCTTAAACTGATTTGACCCTCAATTGACCCTCAATTGATCATCAATTAGGGTTTGATTCAATTGAATTAGGGTTTGGAATCGAAGATCCAACAACACTCATCAATGCAAGATTGGTTACTTTGAAACTATTGAACCATTATCCAAATTGGGTATGACCTGACCCCAAACAGTCTTGAGGTCGTTTGGATGACCTCCAAACGGTCTTGAGACCGTTTTCCCATCATATCACTCAAATCCAAGCCATCCAATTAAGGTTTGGATCATTGGATTGATCACCAAATCAACATTGCATTGTATAACAGCTTGGAACCTTTAGACCTTCAAACACCTAACCATACTCAACCCTAGACCTCCAAAAGGTCTTGGGTGACCACCAAACGGTCTTGAGACCGTTTGGCCCATCCATCCTTTGGATTCTAGTGAACAATCATCAAGGATTGGTCTATCGAGTTGATCAACCATTCAGCACTTAACTGCAATATGATTGGTACCTTTGGACCTTCAATTGGTCAACTATACTTGACCCCAGACCTCTAAATGGTCTTGGGGTGAACCCCAAACGGTCTTGAGACTGTTTGGGTGATCCCCAAACGGTCTTGAAACCGTTTGGGCTAATCAACCCAAAATCTCAACTTAACTCATTGGAATTTCAGCACTGTTTTCAATTAGGGTTAGCCCAATTGAATACCCTTCAACTCACGATTCCTTGGGAGTTAATCCCTCAAATTTGGTGATTCATTATACCACATCATTAGGAACAGTAATCCCAAACAGTAAACGCCTGGTCAACGCACTCAAATGGTCTTGAGACCGTTTGCCCAAAAAGTTCAATTAAATCAGATTGAAAATCAGCACTTAATCCAATTAGGTTTCTCTAATTGATTAAGCTTCAACTCACGATTCCTTTGGAGTTAATCCCTCAAATTTGGAGGGTTATTAATAAACATAATTATGAACAGTAATCACAAACGGTCAACGCTTGGTCAACCATCTCAAACGGTCTTGAAACCGTTTTCTCAACCAGGTCGAGTTAATCAGGTTGAAAATCAGCACATAATTCAATTCGATTGCCTAATTGATTGGCCTTCAACTCTCGATTCCTTTGGAGTTAATCCCTACAATTTGGAGGGTTATCAGACTACATAATTAGGAACAAAATTCCCAAACGGTCAATGCTTGGTCAACCATCTCAAATGGTCTTGAAACCGTTTGCTCCCAAACGGTTTCAAAACGTTTTCCCTTAAACGGTTTGCTGAAACCGCATAGCCAATCAAATTAAAACGATTTGGAGTAGCTATCAAAACGGTTTTGCTTTGTAATTTTATTTGGATAAGCATCTAGTATGATGTAATAATCCCCTTCCTTCTAACAACCAAGAACAGCAACCGTTCTTGATGGAAATTGCAGCAAAGAAACAAGAGTGCATCAAATTGAAGAAATCAATCAACAAAGCATAGAGAATTGATGCAATAGCAATGTTTAAGGGTTTAAGTTATAAAACCCGCCTCCAATTGAGCTCCAAAGCTCCAAGATCACTCCATTAATGGTGTATGAAGCTCTATCAACTCCCCCTAGGCTCGTCCTCAAGCTTTTGATTGCAAAAGTTGGCTAGGGTTGAAGAGGAGATCGAAATAAGAAGGAATCCATAATTTATTTTCGATTTCCACCATGAAATCATGAAGAACGAAGGTCAAGAAGCTTACCAACAGGTTGGGTCTCGTCCTCCTGTTGCTTCTAAGTCCCCTTGAGCTCATCCCAAGCAAAGGAATAAGAAAGGGCCGAAAAAGCCTTGGTTTGGGCTTGGAAATGGCACTTTTATAAAGAAATTGATGAGAGAGAATATGCCTTATAAAAATCCAATTAATCCAAAAATTATGGCCGCCTCTTCCCCCTCAACTCCATGGATACGAGGCATATCCCTTTGCCAATTTAAAGAAAAGCAAATTAAGCACCTTAATGCTTATTATATTAATATCCCATATGTGAGTGGAAATTACTTTTCTTTATAATAAGGTGAGTGGAATTTCACCTACTTAAGATATTTTCGTTCCTTATCTTGGCAAAGGAACGTCCATCCTTATTCAAAATAAACCCAAAACATTTTGGTTGAAAGCCATTCAATTATTTTTATTCATTTTTGTCCTAAATTGAATTAGGGTTTCAATTAGGATTAAATCTTGATTATTTTAATATCAAGATTCTCTCTCCTCCATCTTAATTCAAATGAGAAGTAACTCTCATTTTATTTGCTCTACATGATGCCAAGAAACATTAGGGACTTTATTGAAGTGGTAATTTGCATATTGAACCCTAGATTTTGGGTAAATTGCACTTTTCACCAAAACTAGGTTTTAATGCACAACATTGCTTTACAAGCTTAATCTTGGTGCCCAAGCTTGTGGAAACAATACCACTACATCACATTCATTATTATGATGTCTTAACATCAGAGGAACATCTTATCATGCAACATTTGCAAGTTAACCCCTCAACTTGGGTAATTTGCACTTTAGTCCAAAATAAGCAATCATTGCTTCAACATTGTTCAAGCAGGACCAAAATTGAAACATAAGTTCCTCATGAGCCCTAATTACTTTTCCCAAGGTAAGATTAAGAATCTACTCAGCCTTATTAGGCAAAACATCTAGGTTTAATTCATAACCCAGGTCCGGGATGTTACAAATTATAAACCCCTAACAAGGATTTCGTCCTCGAAATCCCAGGAAAAGGAGGAACAGATTGTTCATTAATCATGCCCTCAAGTCTCCACATATCATCTTAATATCCTGGAGATATTATGAACTCTGTGATTCCACACAAAGATCCTTTCATGAATTCCTCCATATCACTGTTTATGTTTAGGCAAAGCATAAACCCCTAACATATGATGTCCATGTCATTGAAAGGAAGAAGCATAAAAGAACATACTTCAATAATCACTCAAGAATACTTATCAAAAGGAAAAACATATATATCTAACATAGATAATTCACTTAGAAAACTCTATGTAATTCTGAATATTCACATAGTTCTTCCTATTAGTTAGGAATGTCACATAGCTTTTCCCTTTTTATTTAGGGTTGGAATTGCAAAAAGCATCTTCCTTTATTGGAATTGCACAAAGCATCTTCCTTTATTGGAATTGCACAAAGCATCTTCCTTTATTGGAATTGCACAAACCATCTTCCTTTATTGGAATTGCACAAAGCACCTTCCTTTATTAGAATTGCACAAAGCATCTTCCTTTATTGGAATTGCACAAAACATCTTTCTTTATTGGAATTGCACAAAGCATCTTCCTTTATTGGAATTGCACAAAGCATCTTCCTTTATTGGAATTTCACAAAGCATCTTCCTTTATTGGAATTGCACAAAGCATCTTCCTTTATTGGAATTGCACAAAGCATCTTCCTTTATTGGAATTGCACACAACATCTTCCTTTATTGATTCCATATTCATGATTTCATGATACTCATTATATTGTCTCAGAATGACTACTTGATCAGAGCAATAAAAAAGACAACAATCTAAGAGTTTCCATACCCACTTTATCATCAATAGTTGTATACCTGGCCAGGGTTTAAAAATACTGAGATCAAGTAGTATGCACTTACATGCTATCATATTCCTTGCTATTCATATCATTATACACACATGATTTTCCCTTGTTCCAACATGACTAAGTCATTTAGGAACTCTTTTAAAGCTCAAACTTTCTGTGTTAAGGACTGATAACCTAGATTGTAAATGTGACGACCGTCTCGCGAAAACAAGATTAACTAATGCGGAAGCGTTCATCAAGCAGCGGATTAGCGAAAATCACTAAAAATTAAAACTTTTTGCAAAGAGATCCACACATAGGAAATCTTTTCCAACAAATGCCATTGTATATCATATACATTCTGTTTCAAACGTACATATCCTGTACCATCTCTTTCCAGAGACTACATCATCAGTTGCCTTATAAACATATATGCAGACAGCATACAAATCTCGAGGCATCAAGCCAAAACCTCAGACTGATATATCAAAAACACTGACTAAAAACTCCGAGGACCTGAGAGTACAGAGACGACACATAGGACTACTATCTATATGACTAGACAGACAATATCTCCACCTGAGATCTTATTGCTGTCCCTGTTGTTGCTGTTGCTGCTGCTCTTTCCCTGTTCTAGGGTTTCTGCTCTGCCTTTCATGCATACCTAAAAATGTTTCCCACGGGGGTGAGAAAATTATAAAAATTTCCCCAGCGAGAGATATAACTCTCCGCCAGAAACATTATTATTGCAACTTGAGAAGATGAATATGAACATGAGAATCATATCTATTTGACAGCAAATATTTTAATGTTTAACAGATTAGAACATTATTCTATATCAGAAGCATTGCAGTTATTACTTGATAGAATTAACATGTCACTTATCCTTTAATGAATAAGAAGAACATGTATAACATCTATTCAAACAACAGAATCATTACCACTGCATTAACTTTCTTCAGGCTTAGATCATATATCTAAAGCCTGGCATTATCAATGTGGAGTCATGGCCCGTAGCCATACTCTTTTCATAAGTGTTGGGATCTTAATCCCTCACTTCACCACTGGGTTTTTCTCATCCTTTCACAATTTCAATATCATAACCATGAAATCATGGGTATTCAAACCCTTTGTTCATCACTTGAGCACTGTTACCTATTTCTCAGGTAACTAACACCTTTAGGTCATTTGACCAAGGTAAGTATGATACTTGCTACACAAGCATCCATCATGGCACTTGATGCACATTAACTCTCTTTCCACCTCTTACCAGGCACAAGGTATATTATAGCACACAAGGCCCAATAAACAAATTCAAACTAATAACACATCATAGCTCATACCTGTCTATGCTCATCATCTCATGATACCTGCATGGTTAGCACATATAATAGCAGTACATCAATTATCTATCAATACCATGCAAAAACAATGTATTAATAATTCAAGGGTATTACCCTTAATCCTTTACCAGGATTTGGATTTCCATCACACATAGCTCATCAGAACACTGTACATCTTGTCACCTTTCACTAGGCAACAACTTTATTCACATGTCTCACAAAACCATTCACATCTTGTCATCTCTCACTAGGCAACAACTTTATTCACATGGCGCACAAGGCCATTCACATCTTGTCACCTCTCACTAGGCAACAACTTAAAACAAAGGCTTACAAGCCCAACTCATCTTGTTACTTCTTTCTCAGTAACAAAAACATAATGGCACATATGGCCAATCAATTCTTATCAAATAAACATCATAGCTCATACCTGGCTATGATCATCAACTCATGAGACCTACATGATTGTCAC
Source organism: Alisma plantago-aquatica (assembly GCA_963693085.1). Classification (NCBI taxonomy): domain Eukaryota; kingdom Viridiplantae; phylum Streptophyta; class Magnoliopsida; order Alismatales; family Alismataceae; genus Alisma; species Alisma plantago-aquatica. The sequence continues at coordinate 312,500,880 of OY856413.1, read as the reverse complement.
ACATGATAATAGACTTATCAAGTTCACAACACATCATGCAATACAGGGTAACACCACTATTCCCTTACCAGGGTTAGGGTTTACCATCAATTAGGCTTTCTTTCACATATCATTACCCTTCATTAAGAATAGGGGTTTCCATTATTAACCATTTAGGTTTTCAAGATCATATTATCAATGATCAAACCCTAGTTCATTGCTCCCCACATCTAGGAGCCAACATTTATACCATAAGTATTCAATCATACTTATTTATTCTCACCAATTATCATTAAATGATTATCATCACCAGGTATGAGTATCTCTCTCATCCTTAAGTTGAGAATTAACAAAACGACCATGTTAGGTCACTTTCAATTCAGCTCTAAGTCAAGCATAGGCCACCACGGCCGTGCTACCTTGCACGGTCGTACAAAGTGAAGCTACCACGGCCGTGCTACCCTGCACGGTCGTGCTGAGTAAAGTCGCCACGGCCGTGCTGCCTTACACGGTCGTGCTACATAGGATCATCACATGAATCATATTTATATATGAATTCTATTATTTGATCCTTTCAACTTGATTAGGTCACATCAACCCTTCAATCATATGCATAAAACTATGATTAACATAGGGTACCAAGTCATTGGTCCTATAAGCAATTAGGGATGCATTCCCAATTAGGGTTTCTCATGAAATCACCCTCAACTAGGGTTCCACATGGATGCACCCTCAATTAGGGTTTCACTTGGAATCACCCTCAACTAGGGTTTCACATGGAATCACCCTCAACTAGGGTTTCACATTGAATCACCCTCAACTAGGGTTTCACATGGAATCACCCTCAACTAGGGTTTCACATGGAATCACCCTCAACTAGGGTTTCACATTGAATCACCCTCAACTAGGGTTTCGCATGGAATCACCCTCAACTAGGGTTTTACATGGAATCACCCTCAACTAGGGTTGAATTCAATAACCCTGTCAATTAGGGTTTATGTTCATGTTTAGGGTTTCATGATCTCTTTGATTAAGGATCATAACCCTTATACACCACATGATTCATATTCATGTATGAATTCATGCTATCAGCTTCTTAACTTGATTAGGTCATATCAACCCTTCAATCAAGTACATACAACTATGATTTACATAGTGTACCAAGTCATTGATCTTATCAGCAATTAGGGTTCATCCCTTAATTGACACTAATCACTTAGGTACTATTAGGGTTTTAACCTTTGTTCCTTCATTGGTTAACATTACTAACCATCATTGGATCAATAGTACATTCATCATCACATTGGACCTCCATTACATAAGGTATCCAAAGGAATTAGGGTTTACTATTCATCCTAATTAGTGATTTCACATGTAGGCAACCTCTTAATAGGGTTATACATGAAATCGGCCTCAATTAGGGTTTACATCATGTATTGGATCCATGCATTTGTTATGCATTAATGACTAGTACCATTAACGGTATCTCCCACCTAATCACATTAGGTTTTCAAAAAGGTTTGATCCATTGGACCTTTAATGACATAAGGTATCCAATTGAATTAGGGTTTCCAATGTTGATTCCTTCAATCATTGGATTCATGGAACCAATCATCAATTGGACCTATACCCATACTTCAATTGAGTTTAAATAGGTCAACCTTCAAATTATTTGACCCTTAATTAACCCTCAATTGGTCATCAATTAGGGTTTGATTCAATTGAATTAGGGTTCGGAATCGATGATTCAACAACACTAATCAATGTAAGACTAGTTGCTTTGAAACCATTGAACCATCATCCAAGTTGGGTATGACCTGACCCCAAACGGTCTTGAGGTCGTTTGGATGACCTACAAATGGTCTTGAGACCGTTTTCCCATCATATCACTCAAATCCAAGCCATCCAATTAAGGTTTGGATCATTGGATTGATCACCAAATCAGCATTGCATTGTATAACAGCTTGGTACCTTTAGACCTTCAAACACCTAACCATACTCAACCCTAGACCTCCAAACGGTATTGGGTGACCACCAAACGGTCTTGAGACCGTTTGGATGAGCTCCAAACGGTCTTGAGACCGTTTTCCCATCATATCACTCCAATCCAAGCAATCTAATTAGGGTTTGGTTCATTGAAGTGCTCACCAAATCAGCAATCTATTGCAGATCAACTTGATATCTTTAGACCTTCAACCACTGAACTATACTCAACCCTAGACCTCCAAACGGTCTTGGGTGACCACCAAACGGTCTTGAGACCGTTTGGATGAGCTCCAAACGTTCTTGAGACCGTTTGGCCCATCCAACCTTTGGATTCTAGTGAAAAATCATCATGGATTGGTCTATCAAGTTGATCAACAAATCAACACTACATTGCAATATGATTAGTACCTTTGGACCTTCAATTGGTCAACTATACTTGACCCCAGACCTCCAAACGGTCTTGGGGTGATCCCCAAACGGTCTTGAGACCGTTTGGATGATCCCCCAAACGGTCTTGAGACCGTTTGGGCTAATCAACCCAAAATCTCAAATTAGCTCATTGTGATTTCAGCACTGATTTCAATTAGGGTTAGCCCAATTGATTAGCCTTCAACTCATGACGCGTTTGGAATTAATCCATCAAATTTGGTGAGTCATTAGATCACATCATAAGGAACAGTAATCCCAAATGGTCAACGCTTGGTCAACGCACTCAAACGGTCTTGAGACCGTTTGCCCAAAAAGTTCAATTAAATCAGATTGAAAATCATCACTTAATCCAATTAGGTTTCCCTAATTGATTAGGCTTAAACTCACGATTTCTTTGGAGTTAATCCCTCAAATTTGGAGGGTTATTAATAAATATAATTATGAACAGGAATCCCAAACTTTCAATGCTTGGTCAACCATCTCAAACGGTCTTGAGACCGTTTTCTCAACCAGGTCAAGTTAATCAGGTTGAAAATCAGCACATAATTCAATTCGATTGCCTAATTGATTGGCCTTCAACTCTCGATTCCTTTGGAGTTAATCCCTAAAATTTTTAGGGTTATCAGCCTAAATAATTAGGAACAACATTCCCAAACGGTCAACGCTTGGTCAACCATCTCAAACGGTCTTGAGACCGTTTTCTCCCAAACGGTCTCAAACCGTTTGCCCTTAAACGGTTTGCTGAAACCGCATAGCCAATCAAATTAAAATGATTTGGAGTAGCTATCAAAACGGTTTTGCTTGGTTATTTTCTTTGGATAAGCATATAGGATGATGTCATCATCCCCTTCCTTCGAACAACCAATAACAGCAACCGTTCTTGATGAAAATTTCAGCAAGAAACAAGAGTGCATCAAATTGAAGAAATCAATCAACAAAGCATAGAGAGTTGATGCAATAGCAATGTTTAAGGGTTTGAGTTATAAAACCCGCCTCCAATTGAGCTCCAAAGCTCTAAGCTCACGCCATTAATGGTGGATGAAGCTCTTGCAACTCCCCCTAGGCTCGTCCTCAAGCTTTTGATTGCAAAAGTTGGCTAGGGTTGAAGAGGAGATCGAAATAAGAAGGAATCCATAATTTATTTTCGATTTCCACCATGAAATAAAGGAGAACAAAGGTAAAGGGCTCACCCACAGGTTGGGGACGTGCTCCCTGCTCCTCCCTAGCTCCTTGGTCGGGTTTGCAAGCAAGGGGAAGAAGAAAATCCGAAAAAGGCCTTGGTTTGGGCTTGGAAATGGCACTTTTATAAAGAAATTGATGAGAGAGAATATGCCTTATAAAAATGCATTAAATTCCAAAAATATGGCCGCCTCTTCCCCCTCAAATCCCCTAAGGACGAGGCACCTTCCTTTGCCTTTAATTCTCCTTCATTATCCTTGATTTAAAGAAAATCAAATTAAGCACCTTAATGCTTATTATATTAATATCCATATGTGAGTGGGTTTTCTTTTTCTTATAATAAGGTGAGTGGAATTTCACCTACTTAGGATATTTTCGTTCCTTATCTTGGAAAAGGAACTTTCATCCTTATTCAAAATCAACCCAAAACATTTTGGTTGAAAGCCCTTCAATTATTTTTATTCATTTTGCCCTAAATCAAATTAGGGTTTCAATTAGGCATTAATCTTGATTATTTTAATATCAAGATTCTCTCTCCTCCAACTTAATTCAAATGAGGCACCCATCTCATTTTATTTGCTATACATGATTCCAAGAAACATTAGGGACCTTATTGAAGTGGTAATTTGCATATTGAACCCTAGGTCTTCGGTAAATTGCACTTTTCACCAAAACTAGGTTTTAATGCACAACACTGCTTTACAAGCTTAATCTTGGTGTCCAAGCTTGTGAAAACCATACCACTACATCATATTCATTCTTATGATGTCTAAACATCAGAGGAACATCTTACCATGCAACATTTGCAATTCAACCCCTCAACTTGGGTAATTTGCACTTTGGTCCAAAATAAGCAAACATTGCTTCAACATTGCTCAAACAGGACCAAAATTGAAACATAAGTTTCTTATGATGCCTAATTACTTTTCCCAAGATAAGATTAAGAATCTACTTAACCTTATTAGGCAAAACATCTAGGGTTAAATCATAACCCAGGTCAGGGATGTTACAAATTATAAACCCCTAACAAGGATTTCGTCCTCGAAATCCCAAGAAAAGAAGGGATAGATTGTTCATTAATCATGCCCTCAAGTCTCTACATATCATCTTAATATCATGGGGGTATCATGAACTCTGTGATTCCACACAAAGCTCCTTTCATTAGCTCAACCTCATCAATGTTTATGCAGAGCATAAACCCCTAACATATGATGTCCATATTATTGAAAGGATAAAGCATAAAAGAACATACTTCAATAATCACTCAAGAATACTTATCAAAAGGGAAAACATATATATCTAACATAGATAATTCACTTAGAAACTCTATGTAATTGGGAATGTTCACATAGTTCTTCCTATTAGTTAGGAATGTCACATATCTTTTCCCTTTTTGATTAGGGTTGGAATTGCACAAAGCATCTTCCTTTATTGGAATTGCACAAAGCATCTTCCTTTATTGGAATTGCACAAAGCATCTTCCTTTATTGGAATTGCACACATCATCTTCCTTTATTGGAATTGCACACAACATCTTCCTTTATTGGAATTGCACACAACATCTTCTTTTATTGGAATTGCACAAAGCATCTTCCTTTATTGGAATTGCACAAAGCATCTTCCTTTGTTGGAATTGCACAAAGCATCTTCCTTTATTGGAATTGCACAAAGCATCTTCCTTTGTTGGAATTGCACAAAGCATCTTCCTTTGTTGGAATTGCACAGAGCATCTTCCTTTATTGGAATTGCACAAAGCATCTTCCTTTATTGGAATTGCACACAGCATCTTCCTTTATTGGAATTGCACAAAGCATCTTCCTTTATTGGAATTGCACAAAGCATCTTCCTTTATTGGAATTGCACAAAGAATCTTCCTTTATTGGAATTGCACAAAGCATCTTCCTTTATTGGAATTGCACAAAGCATCTTCCTTTATTGGAATTGCACAAAGCATCTTCCTTTATTGGAATTGCACAAAGCATCTTCCTTTGTTGGTTCCATATTTCTTATTTCATGATACTCATTAGATTGTATCAGAATGACTGCTTGATCAGGGCAATCAAAAAGATATCAATCTAAGAGTTTCCATACTTACTTTTTCATCAATAGTTGTATACCTGGCCAGGGTTTACAAATACTGAGATCAAGTAGTATGCACTTACATGCTATCATATTCCTTGCTTTTCATATCATTATACACACATGATTTTCCCTTGTTCCAACATGACTAAGTCATTTAGGAACTCTTTTAAAGCTCAAGCTTTCTATATTAAGGACTGATAATCTAGGTTGTAAGGCTAGTATCCAGTCCACTATATGCATTACTGTTGCCCTAATCTGCCCAATAAGAGCATGATCATAGGATTCTCTATCCTGATCAGGTCTTTAATGGGGATTCTCAGGCACTTGTTCTCCTCTTGCCTGGTCCCATGCACCCTCTCCTGGTGCAGCAACATTGCCCTTAGCATTGTGTTCCTCGTGTTCTCCAGTCAATTTCAAGTTCTTCTTCTCCTATGTGAGCAGAAGATACTATCAAATAAACTGGAAGACGCTTAGAACAAACTCTACAACCTTAGTCCTATGTCTCTATAGACTCAGCGAACCTAGAGCTCTGATACCACTAAATTGTGACGACCGTCTCGCGAAAACAAGATTAACTAATGCGGAAGCGTTCATCAAGCAGCGGATTACCGAAAATCACTAAAAATTAAAACTTTTTGCAAAGAGATCCACACATAGGAAATCTTTTCCAACAAATGCCATTGTATATCATATACATTCTGTTTCAAACGTACATATCCAGTACCATCTCTTTCCAGAGACTACATCATCAACTGCCTTATAAACATATATGCAGGTAGCATACAAATCTCGAGGCATCAAGCCAAAACCTCAGACTGATATATCAAAAACACTGACTAAAAACTCCGAGGACCTGAGAGTACAGAGACGACACATAGGACTACTATCTATATGACTAGACAGACAATATCTCCACCTGAGATCTTATTGCTGTCCCTGTTGTTGCTGTTGCTGCTGCTCTTTCCCTGTTCTAGGGTTTCTGCTCTGCCTTTCATGCATACCTAAAAATGTTTCCCACGGGGGTGAGACAATTATAAAAATTTCCCCAGCGAGAGATATAACTCTCCGCCAGAAACATTATTATTGCAACTTGAGAAGATGAATATGAACATGAGAATCATATCTATTTGACAGCAAATATTTTAATGTTTAACAGATTAGAACATTATTCTATATCAGAAGCATTGCAGTTATTACTTGATAGAATTAACATGTCACTTATCCTTTAATGAATAAGAAGAACATGTATAACATCTATTCAAACAACAGAATCATTACCACTGCATTAACTTTCTTCAGGCTTAGATCATATATCTAAAGCCTGGCATTATCAATGTGGAGTCATGGCCCGTAGCCATACTCTTTTCATAAGTGTTGGGATCTTAATCCCTCACTTCACCACTGGGTTTTTCTCATCCTTTCACAATTTAAATACCATAACCATGAAATCATGGGTATTCAAACCCTTTGTTCATCACTTGAGCACTGTTACCTATTTCTCAGGTAACTAACACCTTTAGGTCATTTGACCAAGGTAAGTATGATAATTGCTACACAAGCATCCATCATGGCACTTGATGCACATTAACTCTCTTGCCACCTCTTACCAGGCACAAGGTATATTATAGCACACAAGGCCCAATAAACAAATTCAAACTAATAACACATCATAGCTCATACCTGTCTATGCTCATCATCTCATGATACCTGCATGGTTAGCACATATAATAGCAGTACATCAATTATCTATCAATACCATGCAAAAACAATGTATTAATAATTCAAGGGTATTACCCTTAATCCTTTACCAGGATTTGGATTTCCATCACACATAGCTCATCAGAACACTGTACATCTTGTCACCTTTCACTAGGCAACAACTTTATTCACATGGCTCACAAAACCATTCACATCTTGTCATCTCTCACTAGGCAACAACTTTATTCACATGGCGCACAAGGCCATTCACATCTTGTCACCTCTCACTAGGCAACAACTTAAAACAAAGGCTTACAAGCCCAACTCATCTTGTTACTTCTTTCTCAGTAACAAAAACATAATGGCACATATGGCCAATCAATTCTTATCAAATAAACATCATAGCTCATACCTGGCTATGATCATCAACTCATGAGACCTGCATGATTGTCACACATGATAATAGACTTATCAAGTTCACAACACATCATGCAATACAGGGTAACACCACTATTCCCTTACCAGGGTTAGGGTTTACCATCAATTAGGCTTTCTTTCACATATCATTACCCTTCATTAAGAATAGGGGTTTCCATTATTAACCATTTAGGTTTTCAAGATCATATTATCAATGATCAAACCCTAGTTCATTGCTCCCCACATCTAGGAGCTAACATTTATACCATAAGTATTCAATCATACTTATTTATTCTCACCAATTATCATTAAATGATTATCATCACCAGGTATGAGTATCTCTCTCATCCTTAAGTTGAGAATTAACAAAACGACCATGTTAGGTCACTTTCAATTCAGCTCTAAGTCAAGCATAGGCCACCACGGCCGTGCTACCTTGCACGGTCGTACAAAGTGAAGCTACCACGGCCGTGCTACCCTGCACGGTCGTGCTGAGTAAAGTCGCCACGGCCATGCTGCCTTACACGGTCGTGCTACATAGGATCATCACATGAATCATATTTATATATGAATTCTATTATTTGATCCTTTCAACTTATTTAGGTCACATCAACCCTTCAATCATATGCATACAACTATGATTAACATAGGGTACCAAGTCATTGGTCCTATAAGCAATTAGGGATGCATTCCCAATTAGGGTTTCTCATGAAATCACCCTCAACTAGGGTTCCACATGGATGCACCCTCAATTAGGGTTTCACTTGGAATCACCCTCAACTAGGGTTTCACATGGAATCACCCTCAACTAGGGTTTCACATTGAATCACCCTCAACTAGGGTTTCACATGGAATCACCCTCAACTAGGGTTTCACATGGAATCACCCTCAACTAGGGTTTCACATTGAATCACCATCAACTAGGGTTTCACATGGAATCACCCTCAACTAGGGTTTCACATGGAATCACCCTCAACTAGGGTTGAATTCAATAACCCTGTCAATTAGGGTTTATGTTCATGTTTAGGGTTTCATGATCTCTTTGATTAAGGATCATAACCCTTATACACCACATGATTCATATTCATGTATGAATTCATGCTATCAGCTTCTTAACTTGATTATGTCATATCAACCCTTCAATCAAGTACATACAACTATGATTTACATAGTGTACCAAGTCATTGATCTTATCAGCAATTAGGGTTCATCCCTTAATTGACACTAATCACTTAGGTACTATTAGGGTTTTAACCTTTGTTCCTTCATTGTTTAACATTACTAACCATCATTGGATCAATAGTACATTCATCATCACATTGGACCTCCATTACATAAGGTATCCAAAGGAATTAGGGTTTACTATTCATCCTAATTAGTGATTTCACATGTAGGCAACCTCTTAATAGGGTTATACATGAAATCGGCCTCAATTAGGGTTTACATCATGTATTGGATCCATGCATTTGTTATGCATTAATGACTAGTACCATTAAAGGTATCTCCCACCTAATCACATTAGGTTTTCAAAAAGGTTTGATCCATTGGACCTTTAATGACATAAGGTATCCAATTGAATTAGGGTTTCCAATGTTGATTCCTTCAATCATTGGATTCATGGAACCAATCATCAATTGGACCTATACCCATACTTCAATTGAGTTTAAATAGGTCAACCTTAAACTTATTTTACCCTTAATTAACCCTCAATTGGTCATCAATTAGGGTTTGATTCAATTGAATTAGGGTTTGGAATCGATGATTCAACAACACTAATCAATGTAAGACTAGTTGCTTTGAAACCATTGAACCATCATCCAAGTTGGGTATGACCTGACCCCAAACGGTCTTGAGGTCGTTTGGATGACCTACAAACGGTCTTGAGACCGTTTTCCCATCATATCACTCAAATCTAAGCCATCCAATTAAGGTTTGGATCATTGGATTGATCACCAAATCAGCATTGCATTGTATAACAGCTTGGTACCTTTAGACTTTCAAACACCTAACCATACTCAACCCTAGACCTCCAAACGGTCTTGGGTGACCACCAAACGGTCTTGAGACCGTTTGGATGAGATCCAAACGGTCTTGAGACCGTTTGCCCATCATATCACTCCAATCCAAGCAATCTAATTAGGGTTTGGTTCATTGAAGTGCTCACCAAATCAGCAATCTATTGCAGATCAACTTGATATCTTTAGACCTTCAACCACTGAACTATACTCAACCCTAGACCTCCAAACGGTCTTGGGTGACCACCAAAAGGTCTTGAGACCATTTGGCCCATCCAACCTTTGGATTCTAGTGAAAAATCATCATGGATTGGTCTATCAAGTTGATCAACAAATCAGCACTACATTGCAATATGATTAGTACCTTTGGACCTTCAATTGGTCAACTATACTTGACCCCAGACCTCCAAACGGTCTTGGGGTGATCCCCAAACGGTCTTGAGACCGTTTGGATGATCCCCCAAACGGTCTTGAGACCGTTTGGGCTAATCAACCCAAAATCTCAAATTAGCTCATTGTGATTTCAGCACTGATTTCAATTAGGGCTAGCCCAATTGATTAGCCTTCAACTCATGACTCGTTTGGAATTAATCCATCAAATTTGGTGAGTCATTAGATCACATCATAAGGAACAGTAATCCCAAACGGTCAATGATTTGTAAACGCACTCAAACGGTCTTGAGACCGTTTTCCCAAAAAGTTCAATTAAATCAGATTGAAAATCAGCACTTAATCCAATTAGGTTTCCCTAATTGATCAGGCTTCAACTCACGATTCCTTTGGAGTTAATCCCTAAAATTTGGAGGGTTATTAATAAACATAATTATGAACAGGAATCCCAAACGGTCAACGCTTGGTCAACCATATCAAACGGTCTTGAGATCGTTTTCTCAACCAGGTCAAGTTAATCAGGTTGAAAATCAGCACATAATTCAATTCGATTGCCTAATTGATTGGCCTTCAACTCTCGATTCCTTTGGAGTTAATCCCTAAAATTTTTAGGGTTATCAGCCTAAATAATTAGGAACAACATTCCCAAACGGTCAACGCTTGGTCAACCATCTCAAACGGTCTTGAGACCGTTTTCTCCCAAACGGTCTCAAACCGTTTGCCCTTAAACGGTTTGCTGAAACCGCATAGCCAATCAAATTAAAATGATTTGGAGTAGCTATCAAAACGGTTTTGCTTGGTTATTTTCTTTGGATAAGCATATAGGATGATGTCATCATCCCCTTCCTTCGAACAACCAATAACAGCAACCGTTCTTGATGGAAATTTCAGCAAGAAACAAGAGTGCATCAAATTGAAGAAATCAATCAACAAAGCATAGAGAGTTGATGCAATAGCAATGTTTAAGGGTTTGAGTTATAAAACCCGCCTCCAATTGAGCTCCAAAGCTCTAAGCTCACGCCATTAATGGTGGATGAAGCTCTTGCAACTCCCCCTAGGCTCGTCCTCAAGCTTTTGATTGCAAAAGTTGGCTAGGGTTGAAGAGGAGATCGAAATAAGAAGGAATCCATAATTTATTTTTGATTTCCACCATGAAATCAAGGAGAAAGAAGGTCAAGGCCTCACCCACAGGTTGGGGACGTGCTCCCTGCTCCTCCCTAGCTCCTTGGTCGGTTTTGCAAGCAAGGGGAAGAAGAAAATCCGAAAAAGGCCTTGGTTTGGGCTTGGAAATGGCACTTTTATAAAGAAATTGATGAGAGAGAATATGTCTTATAAAAATGCATTAAATTCCAAAAATATGGCCGCCTCTTCCCCCTCAAATCCCCTAAGGACGAGGCACCTTCCTTTGCCTTTAATTCTCCTTCATTATCCTTGATTTAAAGAAAATCAAATTAAGCACCTTAATGCTTATTATATTAATATCCATATGTGAGTGGGTTTTCTTTTTCTTATAATAAGGTGAGTGGAATTTCACCTACTTAGGATATTTTCGTTCCTTATCTTGGCAAAGGAACGTTCATCCTTATTCAAAATCAACCCAAAACATTTTGGTTGAAATCCCTTCAATTATTTTTATTCATTTTTGCCCTAAATCAAATTAGGGTTTCAATTAGGCATTAATCTTGATTATTTTAATATCAAGATTCTCTCTCCTCCAACTTAATTCAAATGAGGCACCCATCTCATTTTATTTGCTATACATGATTCCAAGAAACATTAGGGACCTTATTGAAGTGGTAATTTGCATATTGAACCCTAGGTCTTCGGTAAATTGCACTTTTCACCAAAACTAGGTTTTAATGCACAACACTGCTTTACAAGCTTAATCTTGGTGCCCAAGCTTGTGAAAACCATACCACTACATCATATTCATTCTTATGATGTCTCAACATCATAGGAACATCTTACCATGCAACATTTGCAATTTAACCCCTCAACTTGGGTAATTTGCACTTTGGTCCAAAATAAGCAAACATTGCTTCAACATTGCTCAAACAGGACCAAAATTGAAACATAAGTTTCTTATGAGGCCTAATTACTTTTCCCAAGATAAGATTAAGAATCTACTTAACCTTATTAGGCAAAACATCTAGGATTAAATCATAACCCAGGTCAGGGATGTTACAGTAAAGCTAGTATCCAGTCCCCTATATGCATTATTGTTGCCCTAATCTGCCCAACAAGAGCATGATCATAGGATTCTCTATCCTGATCAGGTCTTAATGGGGATTCTCAGGCACTCATTCTATTCTTTTCTGAGCCCTTGCACCTCTTCTTGGTGCAACAACATTGCCCTTAGAAATGTGTTCCTTGTGTTCTTCAGTCATTTTCAAGTTCTTCTTCTCCTATGTGAGCAGAAGATACTATCAAATAAATTGGAGGACACTTAGAACATACTCTACAACCTTAGTCCTATGTCTCTATAGACTCAGCGAACCTAGAGCTCTGATACCACTAAATTGAGACGACCGTCTCGCGAAAACATGATTAACTAATGCGGAAGCGTTCATCAAGCAGCGGATTAGCGAAAATCACTAAAAATTAAAAACTTTTTGCAAAGAGATCCACACATAGGAAATCTTTTCCAACAAATGCCATTGTATATCATATACATTCTATTTCAAACGTACATATCCTGTACCATCTCTTTCCAGAGACTACATCATCAGCTGCCTTATAAACATATATGCAGGCAGCATACAAATCTCGAGGCATCAAGCCAAAACCTCAGACTGATATATCAAAAACACTGACTAAAAACTCTGAGGACCTGAGAGTACAGAGACGACACATAGGACTACTATCTATATGACTAGACAGACAATATCTCCACCTGAGATCTTATTGATGTCCCTGTTGTTGCTGTTGCTGCTGCTCTTTCCCTGTTCTAGGGTTTCTGCTCTACCTTTCATGCATACCTAAAAATGTTTCCCACGGGGGTGAGACAATTATAAATTGCCCCAGCGAGAGATATAACTCTCTGCCAGAAACATTGTTATAGCAGATTATGAAATTAAACTGAGCAGGGGTTACTTTTACATTAATAGGCAGAATTATTCTTCATAGAACAGAATAAGATAATCTCCATTTTCAATAAGAGCATTGCATCTACCCATGGTAGACTCATAGTTCATCCATCTACTTGTAATGAATACAACAGATATGAATAATCATCAATGAACTATAGATATATAACAGAAATGTAACATCAGCCAAGTTCTCTAGCATAACTTATTAACACAAATGCTACAAAGAAACATGATACTTGTTACCCAAGCATCACACATGGCTCACAAGGCCATTCATATCTTGTCACCTCTCACTAGGCAACAACTTATTCACATGTCTCACAAGGCCATTCACATCTTGTCACCTCTCACTAGGCAACAACTTATTCACATGGCTCACAAGGCCAATCACATCTTGTCACCTCTCACTAGGCAACAACTTATTCACATGGTTCATAAGGCCATTCACATCTTGTCACCTCTCACTAGGCAACAACTTATTCACATGGTTCATAAGGCCATTCACATCTTGTCACCTCTCACTAGGCAACAACTTATTCACATGGTTCATAAAATCCGTACACATTGTTACTTTTATTAAGCAACAACAACATCAACGCACAAAAAGCCAATCAACATTTATTATATAAATGTCACAGCCCAAACTTGGCTATATTCATCATCTCATCATACCTGCATGGTTATTAGGCATGATAATAGTCATACAAGATATTCATCACATCATGTGATACAATAGTAACACCATCATTCCTTAACCAGGAATTAGGGTTCACTATCAAACATGGCTTATCATTCCCTTTTACCCAAATTAGGTTTAGGGTTCCCCATTTCTCATTAATTCAGACCCTCTTGAGTTAACCAACTTTATCTTGTATTAAGGTATTTGCCCTCTTAATACATTCCATCACAGAATACTCACCCTTAGCATATAATGCATAGGCCACACATTAGAATTGTCCAACTATCTCACATGATATGTATTTATCTTAGTTTAAGGCATAACTTTATTATAAAGTTGCCTATAAACAATCGCAATGATACGTCCTCAACTAGGGTTTCACAAGGATACACCCTCAACCAGGGTTCACAATGATACACCCTCCACTAGGGTTTCACAAGGTTACACCCTCAACCAGGGTTCACAATGATACACCCTCCACTAGGGTTTCACAAGGATACACCCTCAACCAGGGTTTATAAGGATACACCCTCAACTAGGGTTTCACAAGGATACACCCTCAACCAGGGTTCATAAGGATACACCCTCAACTAGGGTTTCACAAGGATACACCCTCAACCAGGGTTCATAAGGATACACCCTCAACTAGGGTTTCACAAGGATACACCCTCAACCAGGGTTTATAAGGATACACCCTGAACTAGGGTTTCACAAGGATACACCCTCAACCAGGGTTCATAAGGATACACCCTCAACTAGGGTTTCACAAGGATACACCCTCAACCAGGGTTCACAATGATACACCCTCCACTAGGGTTTCACAAGGTTACACCCTCAACCAGGGTTCACAATGATACACCCTCCACTAGGGTTTCACAAGGTTACACCCTCAACCAGGGTTCACAATGATACACCCTCCACTAGGGTTTCACAAGGTTACACCCTCAACCAGGGTTCACAATGATACACCCTCCACTAGGGTTTCACAAGGTTACACCCTCAACCAGGGTTCACAATGATACACCCTCCACTAGGGTTTCACAAGGTTACACCCTCAACCAGGGTTCACAATGATACACCCTCCACTAGGGTTTCACAAGGTTACACCCTCAACCAGGGTTCACAATGATACACCCTCCACTAGGGTTTCACAAGGTTACACCCTCAACCAGGGTTCACAATGATACACCCTCCACTAGGGTTTCACAAGGATACACCCTCAGCCGGGGTTTATAAGGATACACCCTCAACTAGTGTTTCACAAGGATACACCCTCAACCAGGGTTCATAAGGATACACCCTCAACTAGGGTTTCATAAGGATACACCCTCAACTAGGGTTTCACAAGGATACACCCTCAACCAGGGTTCATAAGGATACACCCTCAACTAGGGTTTACTAATCATGTATTGGATTCATGCATTTGTTATGTATTATTTATTAGTACCATTAAGGGTATCTCTCACCTAATTACATTAGGTTTCCAAAAAGGTTTGATCAATCGGACCTTCAATAACATGGGGTGTCCAATTGAATTAGGGTTTCCAATGTTGATTCCTTCAATCATTGAATTCATGGAACCAATCATCAATTGGACCTATACTCATACTTCAATTGAGTTTCATAGGTCAACCTTAAACTGATTTGACCCTCAATTGATCATCAATTAGGGTTTGATTCAATTGAACTAGGGTTTGGAATCGAAGATCCAACAACACTCATCAATGCAAGATTGGTTACTTTGAAACTATTGAACCATTATCCAAATTGGGTATGACCTGACCCCAAACGGTCTTGTGGTCGTTTGGATGACCTCCAAACGGTCTTGAGACCGTTTGCCCATCATATAACTCAAATCCAAGCCATCCAATTAAGGTTTGGATCATTGGATTGATCACCAAATCAGCATTGCATTGTATAACAACTTGGTACCTTTAGACCTTCAAACACCTAACCATACTCAACCCTAGACCTCCAAACGGTCTTGGGTGACCACCAAACGGTCTTGAGACCGTTTGGATGATCTCCAAATGGTCTTGAGACCGTTTGGCCCATCCATCCTTTGGATTCTAGTGAAAAATCATCAAGGATTGGTCTATCGAGTTGATCAACAATTCAACACTTAACTGCAATATGATTGGTACCTTTGGACCTTCAATTGGTCAACTATACTTGACCTCAGACCTCCAAACGGTCTTGGGGTGAACCCCAAACGGTCTTGAGACCGTTTGGGTGATCCCCAAACGGTCTTGAAACCGTTTGGGCTAATCAACCCAAAATCTCAACTTAACTCATTGGAATTTCAGCACTGTTTTCAATTAGGGTTAGCCCATTTGAATAGCCTTCAACTCACGATTCCTTGGAAGTTAATCCCTACAATTTGGTGAGTCATTAGACCACATCATTAGGAACAGTAATCCCAAACGGTCAATGCTTGGTCAACGCGTTCAAATGGTCTTGAGACCGTTTGCCCAAAAAGTTCAATTAAATCAGATTGAAAATCAGCACTTAATCCAATTAGGTTTCCCTAATTGATTAGGCTTCAAATCACGATTCCTTTGGAGTGAATCCCTAAAATTTGGAGGGTTATTAATAAACATAATTATGAACAGTAATACCAAACGGTCAATGCTTGGTCAACCATCTCAAACGGTCTTGAAACCGTTTTCTCAACCAGGTCAAGTTAATCATGTTGAAAATCAGCACATAATTCAATTCGATTGCCTAATTGATTGGCCTTCAACTCTCGATTACTTTGGAGTTAATCCCTCAAATTTGGAGGGTTATCAGCCTACATAATTAGGAACAAAATTCCCAAACGTTCAACGCTTGGTCAACCATCTCAAATGGTCTTGAAACCGTTTGCTCCCAAATGGTTTCAAACTGTTTGCCCTTAAACGGTTTGCTGAAACCGCATAGCCAATCAAATTAAAACGATTTGGAGTAGCTATCAAAACGGTTTTGCTTTGTAATTTTCTTTGGATAAGCATCTAGGATGATTTCATAATCCCCTTCCTTCGAACAACCAAGAACAACAACCGTTCTTGATGGAAATTGCAGCAAAGAAACAAGAGTGCATCAAATTGAAGAAATCAATCAACAAAGCATAGAGAATTGATGCAATAGCAATGTTTAAGGGTTTAAGTTATAAAACCCACCTCCAATTGAGCTCCAAAGCTCCAATCTCACGCCATTAATGGTGGATGAAGCTCTAGCAACTCCCGTTAGGCTCATCCTCAAGCTTTTGATTGCAAAAGTTGGCTAGGGTTGAAGAGGAGATCGAAATAAGAAGGAATCCATAATTTATTTTCGATTTCCACCATGAAATCATGAAGAACGAGGGTCAAGAAGCTTAACAACAGGTTGGGTCTCGTCCTCCTGTTGCTTCTAAGTCCCCTTGAGCTCATCCCAAGCAAAGGAAGAAGAAAGGGCCGAAAAAGCCTTAGTTTGGGCTTGGAAATGGCACTTTTATAAAGAAATTGATGAGAGAGAATATGCCTTATAAAAATCCAATTAATCCAAAAATTATTGCCGCCTCTTCCCCCTCAACTCCATGGATACGAGACATATCCCTTTGCCTTTAATTCTCCTTCATTATCCTCAATTTAAAGAAAAGCAAATTAAGCACCTTAATGCTTATTATATTAATATCCCATATGTGAGTGGAAATTACTTTTCTTTATAATAAGGTGAGTGGAATTTCACCTACTTAAGATATTTTCGTTCCTTATCTTGGCAAAGGAACGTCCATCCTTATTCAAAATAAACCCAAAACATTTTGGTTGAAAGCCATTCAATTATTTTTATTCATTTTTGTCCTAAATTGAATTAGGGTTTCAATTAGGATTAAATCTTGATTATTTTAATATCAAGATTCTCTCTCCTCCATCTTAATTCAAATGAGAAGTAAATCTCATTTTATTTTCTCTACATGATGCCAAGAAACATTAGGGACTTTATTGAAGTGGTAATTTGCATATTGAACCCTAGATTTTGGGTAAATTGCACTTTTCACCAAAACTAGGTTTTAATGCACAACATTGCTTTACAAGCTTAATCTTGGTGCCCAAGCTTGTGGAAACAATACCACTACATCACATTCATTATTATGATGTCTTAACATCAGAGGAACATCTTATCATGCAACATTTGCAAGTTAACCCCTCAACTTGGGTAATTTGCACTTTAGTCCAAAATAAGCAATCATTGCTTCAACATTGTTCAAGCAGGACCAAAATTGAAACATAAGTTCCTCATGAGCCCTAATTACTTTTCCCAAGGTAAGATTAAGAATCTACTCAGCCTTATTAGACAAAACATCTAGGTTTAATTCATAACCCAGGTCAGGGATGTTACAATAGTCTTGATTATCTATTTTTGCTTTGTAACTCAAATTTTCTTCATTATTAATTACTTGTTTCCTTTTTAGAACACTCAATCCAAGTTTTAATTTTGACTTAGCTAAGCTAAAATCTTTAGATTCTTATGTAATTGTCATCCTTGTCCCTGTTTTGACCCTATTTACTACACTACACGTTTTATTTCATTGTGGGCATCTCTTAGAGTCCGATATAAATTTGAAGTCCGATTTATTTAGTCTAGGAAATTGTGCTTGCGCTTTTGACCCAATGTTTGAGCTGATTAACTTTTAGCACCGTTGTTGGGGATATAATTAAACGACATTTGTCTAAGAACCTGAGCTCTACTTACTCTTTGTCACATGTTTTTGTTCTCTTGAATTTTCATTCTAGAAAATCTTAATATAAGACCCATAAAGTGCTTTCACTCAAGTTGTTGGATGTTTTGGTACTTCCTAGACAAGGAGTGATGACAACATAACCTTTACTTCATCCCTACACCAAATCCAGGGCTAATGATACTAGGCATGGAGAGTGGTGAGTCCAATTCCTGATGTAGTTCCTTTGATGTGGAGGGGAACACTATTTCTCTAATATAGCAAAGGATGTAGGCATGCATAAATGCATTGGAGTTTATAGTTCTAATTCAACTTATACTATTTGGTAATGGATAAAACGGGTAGAGTAAGACTTCTCTCTTTACCAAACCTGCGGGTAAAAGGGATAAATGTAAACATGTGGTGGGTAGAACCGTAGAAGATTCTACTTATTCTTACCCTACCCTACATAACATGAGTAGTGGGTAAATAGACAACACCCTACTCATTTAGAGTCCTATTGATGAGTGCTAATGGTCTATTCAGTAGGATAGGATGTAATCGAATGACAACGTTTGAGCATGATAGTATTTTTCCACATTACAAATAAGGTAAGGGTTCATTCCGCTCTGCGATGATGCGATCCTTATTCACGCAGCCCATCACCACCTCCCGTCATATTTTGGTTTTGCCTCTGTTCTTGGCCGGTCCGTCGCCGCTCTTCACTCACCAATCCGCGGTTCTGCGGGAGCAGTGTCGCAGCCAGACTCGTGATTGCGCCCGAACCCGACCTGGTTGGAAAGAAAGAATCGGAATCGTTTTGTTTGTGGCCGTTTGTTGCTTCATTTGAAGCTCACTTTACTGCTGCTGCTGCTTCCCATTCCCTCTCTGACAAAGGCCGCCACCGCATATTTCTTTTCAGAAAAATAAAAGAAAAGAGAAAGAAGGCCAGCCGATATACGTAGCTTCTACGGGAAAACTTGTATTGCTGCTTCCCTCCCCCTCCTGTGCGCCAGACACCCCACCACCACCACGGGCCACGCCGCTCTCCTCCGCTGACCGCCGCTGGTGTGCACCTTTTTCTTGCACCCCATTCTCTTCTCCCGCCGCTGCCTCGCTCCCTCCGGACCCGCGGCCCGTTGATCCCCCGCCATTTCTCCGCCCGGCCCTCCCGTCGGCGGTTTTCTGCCGCTCTCATTCCCCTCCCCCTGGTTGCCCTTGCCGTCTCGCTTGGCAGCTAAAATCATTTCTCACAGTGCGCCGCGCGGCGTGCGCCCTTTCCCTTTCCCCGCCAACCTGTGCCCTTTTTCTATCCTTGCACCTCCTACTCCGCTAGCGCCAACCGCACTTCGCTGTGCTTCGTCCACCCTAAAACCGCCTGTCCGGGCCGCGCAATGCCAACTCCGAAGCCCGCCCGTGCCTTTGGCTCCCTCTAGCCAGCGCACCCGCTCGCGGCAGCCATTCGGCCCCGCACTTTCTCTCCCCCGTCTGCCCGCACGATCGGCCTGGAAGATGACCGCATTGCACGGTTTCTGGCCGGAGAAGGAATCGTTTAGGCCAGGCACCGCCACCAGCACCTGCTTCTCTTCCTTTCTCCCCTTCTTGTCTCCTCGGTGACGCACTTCCACACTTCAGCAATTCATTAAGAGGAAAGTAGCCCCTCAATGGGGGAGATGAATCGCAGCTTTAGGGCCATGGAGCGTGCGGCCGCGGCGGTTGCCGTGGCGCCCTTGGAGCGGGGTAAAAGCCTCGACACTGTGATCAAGGAGAGGGACGAGGAGCTCGCACTCTTCTTCGAAATGCGCAGGCGCGAACAGGAGGAAGAACAAGACGAAGCTGGTGGCCGAGAGGAACTGCTCCTCGACGCCGCCGCCGTTGGCATCGATGACGGGATTGGTTCCCGACAGCAAGGTGCAGAACCAAACGCTATGATCTTTGCCTTGAGCGTTTTGTTTCAGTGGAACTTTTATCTAATTATTTAATACTATTGAGAATCCCGCTCTCCGCCTATCGCCATGCCTGACTCGACTTGCTAGGACCAACTCTTTCTAACTAGGGGTTATAATGGTATCTCTGTGCCTGTTGTTCTAGGATCGGAACCCGAAGCTGCTTCTGCCGTCTTTGATATGATGCCGGCTGGTCCTGTGACCGACATTGCTTCCGACGATTTCTTGCACTCTGAGGATGAGAACGACAAGCACGATTACGACTGGTGCGCTCGTCTTAACTCCTTTTGCATTTTTTTTTTCTGATAATAATTTCAGTCATAGGATAGGGAAATGTACATCACAGGTAAGCTTGAAGTACTAGAACACAAAGCTTAGGTAGTTCGGATAGGATATAAGCTAAATAAGGTACGGTAACTGGTTTAGGACCAGATTAGCAGGAACCATAAAAGGAACCCTTAGTTTGCTGGGAGGGGGCACTCCTTTAAGCAAGCCCCATAGTCTAAGAAACCGGTAATACATGAAACATCGTCCATGATCATTAGGATTAAGAGCACTAGCTTGTCTTGGCGGGTCAGCTGGATTATAAGCATGGACACTAGTTAGGTGGCCACGAGCACTTGGGATCACTTCAGTTCCACAGGGTCAGAGGCAGATCCAGAGCTGTGTGCCATATCCATGAAGCTATGGTTGAGATATGCAGGGGCAGTGGAGCTGAGATGCCTAAGGGGCCTATTTGGTAGGGTGCAATCGGACGACAAAGTGCTTGTTTGATGTACATTTTTACATTGCAAACTCTCTAAACTACACCCCACTACACCTAACCAAACTAGCCCTATGATGAAAATCATGTGCAATGGTGTTGATAATCTCTGAAGGAGTGTTATATATACTTTCAAATACCCCATTATTATGTTCAAGCCAGATGTTCCGCCATATGGAACGTAACTTGGATTGAGTACCTAGGTTTGAGTAGGTTAAGTGCTTTAGGATGTCAGCGATCAGTGTTTGAGGGTTGATGTTAAAGGCTTCATATATCTCTTGTGCAAGATCACACTCGAGGAAAATGTGAGAAGGAAGTTCCATATGGTTCCAGCATAGCATGCATGGGAAGGGGTCCATAGATTTTTCCTCTTGTTCAGGTTAGAGCCAACAAGGAGCTTATCAACACATAGCCTCCAAATGAAAAGGGGTACGTTAGGTCTAGTATTCATCTTCCAGAACCTTTTGGTGAATATAGAACATGAACCTCTAAAGGAGAGAAGGTTATAGGCATTTGTGATTGAGAAAGGCTTACCTCATATCAACGAGATAGTAGGGTCACATTGGGGTTTGAAAATTAGGTGGTAGATTTTTAGGACGGATGGAGGTAGTAGAGTCAGGCGAATAAATTTGGTCAATTTATTTAGACATTTGGAATATAAAAACTTGGTGGCTTTTTATGGGGTAATGGTGGGGTGTATGGGGTTGTTGAAGGATATGTGTGTGAGGAGGTTGGAACCCCCAAACGGTTGGAACCACCGAAGTAGTTATTTGTCTAGAATTTTAGTAGGTGGATGTTGTTGATGGGTATCACTATGATATGTTTATTATATGGTGACAATTGGATATGAAACGCTGGGTGGGAGATGTTTTGTATTCCAGTAATGGTTTCCACGGTGGGGTGAGCTTGTAGTATTTGTGTTTGGTGATTTGGCACCAAG
Source organism: Alisma plantago-aquatica (assembly GCA_963693085.1). Lineage (NCBI taxonomy): Eukaryota > Viridiplantae > Streptophyta > Magnoliopsida > Alismatales > Alismataceae > Alisma > Alisma plantago-aquatica. The sequence goes on along the minus strand of OY856413.1, from coordinate 312,478,613 downwards.
GTGTAGAAGGGGTTAGTGATGATTGATTGTAGATTTTTGAGATAAAAGCTGAGAGCTATAATGTCGATGTTTTTGATTCCCCAACCCCTTTAGGATTTGGGTAGGCAAAGGGTGTCCCGAGCTGTAGCATGGATGGGTTTATTAGTTACAAATGAAATACCTTCTAAGTTTGTCAAGGGTGAACATAACTACTTTGGGGTTAGGGATGCAGTTTAGGAAGTAGATTAGGAGATGAATAAAAGATGAGGTTGGTGAGGGTGATGCAGCTAGCAAGGGTAAGGGAGGAGCTGCACCTATAAGGACCAATCCCCTAGATCAAAACCTAATTAATCATTATGACAAGTCCTAGACAAAAACCCAACTTAAAAACTAACAACCATCAAATCGAGTTGAAAAATTTAGAATAAGACGATCCACATAGGAACTGATTACAAATACTATGTAATAACCTTGCAAAAGAGGGTACCATTGCACATCTGAATCGTTTAAAAACCCAACTTAAAAACTAACAACCATCAAATCGAGTCGAAAAATTCAGAATAAGACGATCCACATAGGAACTGATTACAAATACTATGTAATAACCTTGCAAAAGAGGGTACCATTGCACATCTGAATCGTTTAACATGTGGACATGATGGAGAATTAAATGAAACATCTCTTTATTTATTTCATCAAAAAGATTACAAGATTTGTCCATGATTATGACACTATAGCAACATAAGATGGCCAATTTAGCTTACAACTCATGATCATAAAGAAACACTGACAAAAACAACCTAGTAGGTTCATCATCAACTACCCACCCATAACTCAGGAAATTGAGAGTACATGGGCACTCTAGATTCAACTATATTATCTCTTGTCAAACCTTTATCATCAAGTCCTTTTCGATGCATCAACATATCTAAAAGATGTGTATAACTACATGTGTAAGACCCCGAGTCCCAACGATATATATAGCAAAGGCTAGCATACTCAATGTTTATAGGCATTTGATGATCGATTACTTAGAGGCAGATTAATCAACAGGGGTTGGCGGGTGTCTATGCTGTTGGGGCATGATGATGGCTACATTCAAGGATTTTTGGTGGCAACGGTGGCATGGGGATTATGTGGTGGAGGCAACATCAAAGGGTTGTGCAGGGGGCAACAACAGGTTTGTAACTGGCAGCTAGCGTGTTTAGCCGCTGGAAGTTTTATGACTGTGAGGGTTTTGTGGGTTGTGCGGTTGGGGCAGGGTTAGCTGGAGGGGGGTGGTGATGGCAGGAAGTGCGACAATATGGAGCATAGCCGGTGGGAGGCAGCAGGGGAGATGACAACACATGTTATGTAATAGCTTTGTTTCCTACTCTGAAGAATAGTTGTTTGGCGGACATCCAAGCCAAGGGACGTCAGCCGCCCACAGGCAAAAGAAGTTTTTTTCTCTCCCCTTGGGTTAGGGTTTAAGATTTCTTCTCTGATACCTTGTAAGAAGTGAATAGAAGGCTAAATGATATATATGATAAGCACTGTATTAAAAAATGGTAAGCGGCCGCTTAATCAGCCAACACCCTCAGCCGCTTAATTTAGCCTATAAGCGCCCGATTAATCGTTTTGAAGAAAATCGCCCGCTTTTTGTCCGCTTCACCCGCTTTTTTCCCGCTTTTTGTCCGCTTTTAAAAAAAATCTACTGGAAGCATGAAACATTAATTAATTACATGGTCCAAGTAGTGTTGACTATAATTTATGAAACTTGTATGCATTTAAGTGTTCTATGATATACCTAGTCCTAATTTAGAATGCATACTTTGTGTGTAAGCCCTAATAATAGGGTACTTCTGTAATGTGTCTAAGTAGATATCATATTAGTCTGTTATACTTCTAAAGCATGATTTATTTTACTGATTTCCTTGCTGCTTTCAGTGATTACTGATTGGTACTACTGGCTAGCATTACTTTTTTGGTGCAATACTGATTAATTGTTTCCTAGTAAAGTATTAAATCAATAATTGATAGTTTGTTATTTACAATACTATTGATCTGCTTGCTGATTATAGTGATTAGAAATATTGAGTAGTAGAAAAGCATGGATTAATACTTAGTTAATTACTGATTTGCTGATTAGATATGTATAAAAGTTCCTTAGAAATATAATTTTTATATACACGTGTAATTTTGTGTAAAATATATAAGCATTTAGGCACCCGCTTTTTCAAAAATCATCCGCTTAATCGCCCGCCTACCGCTTAATCGGTTACAAGGTGCCGTCCGCACGCCTCCCGCTTCCCGCTTTTTAATACATTGATGAGAAGAGAAATCATGCTCCTTTATATAGGAGAAGGGGGAAGCGTACATACACAAACACAACCATAGTGGGTTAAGACACACTTGGGCCCATATAATAAAGAGACCAAATAACTTAATTAAGTAGACTCTCTAACAAGCCTCTTGACCCCAACCCCTTAATCGCTGTTACAACTCCCCTCAAGTGCCGTTGCTAGCCCTCTCGAATGCACCTCCTCTTATTTATTAGCCTCTCGATTCAGCCACCTCTTGTCCCTTAGCTACCACCCCGACCTCTCCATCCCTACCCTTTATACGCCGTGTCAATCCCCCAGACCCCTTAGTCGGCCAAAGCCCCTCTCTCTAGGCCGTACTGCCTGTCGCAGAAACTCATGCTCATGCTAATTACAATATATCTTTGTAGCTGACCTACTGCAACTACCACCTCTCATGAGACACCCTAAGAGCAACTAAGAGAGAGAGAGAGAGAGGGAGGGGGAGGAGACTAGCAGCTCCAAACCTTCGTCTTTATGCGTTTGTGTGGATATTGAGGAGACGAGTTCACACTACGAATTTGTTTCGGGCAAGCGACTTGATCGATGACATGTTTTGCGGAGAGGTCTCCACTACGGAAAGGAATGTTTCACAGTCAGAGGCCACCCACATAATGTACTCTACCAAAGGTGACTTTGGGGTCAGTCAACATGGCAAACTTTTTGACCTTGGGATCGGGCCCGCTCCTCTGCAGGACAAAGCTTTCCGTAGGGCGGCATCATCTACAAAATTTCGCGTTCTACCGTGAAATAAATCAATTTTCTGCACACATAGTCTGACCATAGTAGCCCGGGTGGTAAGAGCTCGGTAAGTCCCAATGAAGGACCCGGGTTCAAACCTCACTAAAGGCACTTTGCGAATGGCAATCCACGCTGCTTTGGCGTGGGAGGGGGGTATCTGACCGCAACCTCTCATGCCTCGAGAGTTTACCATGTCGGGCTCGCCCGGAGTGGGTTCTGTCTGTCACAATCTTTTTTTTCTGCACAAATCCCCTAGGTGAGTTTAGAGCGCCAGAGACACTTGAAATGAATTTTGGATTTCAATTTGATGAGACTACAAAGTGATGTAGATCACATGGTACAGATCTACACCAAGCAATTCAATTTGATGAGACTAATCTATTGTTTTTTTCACTTTCAAGAACCCAACAAACCTGAATGGTTGCCACTCAAGCACTGAAGCAGAGTACATATACATGCTCATGAGTCATGACTCAATGATATCTAACGGGTAACATACGTTCTTCAAGAATTAGGGATTCTAGCTACTACTCCAGCCACTCTCAAATGTGACAACCAAGCAGTAATACATATTGCAAACCATCCTTTTCCATGAGCGCAGACATAAAAGTTAACTGTCATTTTGTATGGGATCTAATTCCTGCGAAAGAGATCGTCACGCCTTATGTGAAGACTAATGAACATATATCTGATATTTTTACTAAGCCTCTTCTGCCTCCTTCCTCCAACTATATGTGTAACAAGTTGGGATACACGATGTGTACTCCTAAGCATGAGGGAAACTGTTAAGAACTAATGGGTGCAACTTAGTTGAGCCCATCAATAGTGGTTTATCTTATCTTATGTTATTCCTCCTCTAAACATACCCTGGTTTTCTGTAACATACGACCCTTGTATTACAAGTTCTAAGTAATGAAAACAATTCATTTTACCACAAATGGTAAATGAATTAATATTCCATCCATATGGTCAGATTTTGGTATCAAACTCTAACTTTGTAGTAATGCATATGTGTTTGTATTCATTTTGGGAACATTTTCCTGAAATTTTATATATCTTAAGCATGTGAATATCTCATAATTTATTTTATAAAGAGTAAAGCCAGGACCAGACATGTGGTGACAAATCACCTCTGCGCCACACGCAGTAGTGTGAATGCTGTTGCAAGTTGGCCCCTAGTCGGTACGCCTGTTAGGAGATGTTTTTTCCTAAACTTTGTTCCCAAAGGGATGCGAACCTAGGACCTCCTGTTTGACAAAACACTCAGTGTACTAGTTGAGCCAACCTTGGTTTGCCAGTTGTGATCATTACTAATATCCTTATTTGCATTACTCTTTCTTTCATGTTGCCCACTTTTTTGCAATTTGACGGCAAAATCTTTCTGAGTCTGTCATTACCTTAAAACAAATTATAAGTAACTGGGTGAACATAGGGCCTGCATTTTGAATATCTTGTTCCAACTGTTCCTGCTGCGACGTAGGGAAGAAAGTTGAGTTACAATATGCGGTGGACTTTGGTAGTATGACTTAGGTCATTTTAGAAGGCTAGTGATATCGTGCATTGGGAGGAATTTTGGAGTATTGAATATCAAATTGACATGCTGAACCTAAATGCACTTTTTAAAGGAAGCACTTAGTTGTCAGTTGCATTTCCCAATTGGGCTGTATGCTCTTCAAGTGCTGCCCACACTGTGGCCGAGCACCATTACACCATCACAGGTTTCAAAGGAGGTTCTTGTGCGGCTTAAGCTGAAACATTGCCTTGAGATAAAAGGAGTGTCAGGTTGGCATCATCTGTATGAGTATCTGACCTCGTAGCGCCGTGCTCTGTAGGAGTATCTAACCGCCCGCCAGTCATAGCACTGTGGCACCTCTAATCCCAATGCACCTCACTTCACATGGCTGACATCATGACTTGGATCCATCGAAGGGGTGGCATGATACAATTAAGAGGCAAATGTGTTCAAGGAGCCTCCCCAGATTCTTAGTTGCTACATTTGATGAGTTGTCCCACCAACAACCAAAGTCCTCAACCTTCTAGCAACATGTGTTGCACTTAAATATTTGGGAATAACATCTCTGCATGTATGATGAAGCGGTGGGATATATGGGGAAAAGGAAGGAGCGCGGTTAGTAGCAAAGGAATAGAAGCTGGGAGGGCTAACAGTGCTTAGCCTTTTAAGATAAAAAAAGTAGTGCCACGTGATAAGTTTGTTTACAATCTGCATACTGAAGGAGAGTTAGGACATGCCCTAATTTTGTGCATACTTATGTCCAATGAAGGGCTGGAACGAAGTGCTGACGTGAAGGGATGTGAGCACCATAGTCAAAGAGCAAGGACAATTGAATGTAGCTTTTACTACTCCCCTGATTGATGAAATTGGAAAAGGGAAATGAAAAGTACAGGGGTCAAGGGCAATATTTTCAGAATATTCCTGACAACGCCCCATCCAGCTTTGCTATTTGGTGTAGATGTGCCAACAGCTTCTATTTAGCGAATGATCTGAACGCAAACTGGCTTTCTTGTTTAATCTAAGATGATGAGGTAAATCTCTGCATAGAGACTGGTATTTCTCTCTAAATGATTTAGAATAATTTTATGGAAAAATGGCAGCCCGGGGGTCATTAATTCATGTTAAATTGTCTGCTGGAGTCTGTTCTAATGTTTAAACTTTGCGATCCAGCTGCATGGAAGTTGGAATGAGATATAGGCTTGCGTATTGACAGAGTTTTATTCATGCTCATCAATCATGTGAAAATATCATAAGTATGTTTTCAGTCCTTAATGATCTAGTCATATTTTTTGTATACTTTTGAGTCAAAGTGCAATACCAGCTCACTATAGTAGCTGAAGCCTATTAGGTAGATATGGGCCCAGTGGTAGGGTCCCCTCACTATACTGGGGTGAATTTGTGGGATGATCACAGGTCAACTGACACAAACCAGATATCCTGAATTTCTTTCATATTATATTTTCAAAGTGAACTGGTATGGAATTCTCATAGTATTCAGAAGCAATAGATAAAGGTAGTAATATAAGTGTCATTGAAAAAACTTGACTTCTCTTTTGCAAATTTAGCTTTGAAACATCTCTTCACCATTGTTAATTGTCAGTTTTATTTTGATATGTCATGTGAGGTGCTATATTGTTACTTTATCGGAAACTTCTGCACTTATGTTTCTCATAGAATCAATGTAGAATGAATAAAATGGAGATCGATCAAAATATCATGCGATTAAAAGATAATTTTGTAGAACAACTATACGACCGACACGTACATTAGTGAACCCTGCTTTTTAGACAAAGAGGCCAGGGTGGCTACTTAGTCACCCAAATCCCCTGGCCACGTAATTTAGGCCTCAAGTGCTCGACTGGGGGGCTGCAATCAAGCACTCACCGTTTGCCTCCTAACTTTACTGCCTGCTTAATTGACCATTGAGGCTACTTAATTGACCGCTTGGGCCGCTAATGGGCTTCTTTCTTTTTGGACAATTATGTATATCTATGAATCTAAGAAGCACAAACACTTCCCCGGGGCCACCGTGGCCGTTCTGGGACACATATCGGACACAGCCATGGCGTGGACACGCGGTTGACACAGCTCAAAAGTGTCTACTTTTTTTAAAAGCCTGGACACGTCATGGACACGACTTGGACACACCGTAGACACGGCTTGGACGTAATAGGCCCAAACCAATTCCCCATATAAAAGAAATATAAATTATATCTCCTCTCTCCCTCTGATTGTAGGTGTAGCACACTACCATTATGTCTTCTCCCCATCCTTCTCCTAATTATGATTGTGTATTAATGTGTTATACATCTTACTTATAGATATAATACATCATGCTTATAAAGAGTGTTCTAGGAATTTGACATACAAATTTATTGTAATTCATCATTCTTCATTTGTACTTGATTTCATATTGCAAATTTATTCTAGATTAATTAGTTGTCACTGATCATTTACTGTCTCATAATGAAAACATACGAGTGGTTTCTTATAAAGTCCGCATTCATATCCTAAGTGAATTTTGGATTTTGATTTTATATTTCTTTTAAGTTTATTTCTTTAAATCTCATGTTATCAATTACTTTATTAGTTTGGATAAATGGGTATTATATCTTTTACTCCATGTTATGTGCACATATGTATATGCATATTTGTGTGCATGCATATGTATATGTATATAACTATTATTAGTATATACACTTTACTGCTTTTCTTTACTTAGTGTATTTGCTTATTTCTCTTTATTCTCTTCTCTTTATCCCATATTGCTCATCTCTAAATATTGTACACTCTCTTGTCTTATAAAAGAGAGACCATTGTATTCTTTTTAGATCATCCAATAATAAGCAATCTTGTTGCCAACTTCTAGATGGTATCAGAGCGGGCCGATCCACCTTAAACCTAATCCCTCTCTCACCCCAACCCTAGCCGCCATCTTCTCCACCAACCCTAGCCGCCGCCACCCCCACCTTTTTTTTTCCGCCGCTACATTACTGCTACAGTACCTGCACTACAATACTGCTACAGTACCACCACCCCTCCCATCCAATCTCTCCACCAACCTCCTTCTTCCCTTCTCCCATCCTTGTGGCCTAATCCACCACAGGCTCCCCCGTCTAGCTCCGTTTCTCTTTTTGAAATCTTCGGATAGCCTCGGTAACTTTCCATTTCTGGCACATTGACGGAGTAACGACCTTCATCCTCTCTGTTTGCCTGCGCCTCATGGTGGAGTGACTGATCCTCCATGTTGGCGTAGGTTTTTCTTTTCATCTGCTGCCCCTACGTGGGTTTTTCTAAGATCCATACGTGGATCTTCTACCTTCTACTACTAGTCCATGTGTTGGACTTCTGCCTCTGACTGCTGACTACTACTGCTCTCTGCGCCTATGCTTCTGCCCCTGACTGCACCTTCCGATGGCGACTCCGGATCTTCCGCGTACTCTGTGTGTTACTATCACCTCTGGGCAGCTTCCTTTGAACTCTATGTTAAAGCATAAGGGCGCTATTCTCATCTATCGACTAAGGGACCAGACGCTCCCACTGCTGATGCTGATGACAAGACCAAGCAGACCTATGATCTCTGGTCCAAGGAGGACTATGGTGTTATGACCTGGATGGTCAACAACGCCGAACCGAAGATCAGCCAGTCTCTCCTTCGTCTGAAGACTGTAAAGGATATGTGGGACCAGCTCTCCCACGTATACTCTCACCAGCAAAATCCAAAGAAGGTGTTTGAGATCTTCAAGCAGCTGGCCAAGCAAGAGTTTTCTACTATTGATTCTATCGAGGACTACTACAACAACTGCTGTGCTCTCTAGGATGAATTTCAGGTGTACCATCCGCTTTCTGCCGACATCATTGAAATCCAGCGTCAACGAAACGAACTTCAGCTTGTCCAGTTCCTCGCTGTCTACCCTCCTCCTTCGCCGGAGTTGTTGATCAAATTCTCTCAAGTGATCCTCTGCCTACGCTGTGAGATGTTCTGAAACGTGTTCAACGTCTACCTTCTGTATCTCAGTCTTTGCCTGACACTTCTGATGGAGCGGCCCTTGCTGTTCGCACGGGTGACTCTTCTCGTGGTCGCAGTCGAGGACGGGGCCGTGGTCGCGGGCGCTCCTCTGCACCTGGACGTGGCTTTGGTACCGAGACTATTGAACCACGCTTCTGTACTTTCTGCAAGCGCACGAATCAGAATGAAGATCGCTGTTGGATCAAGCATGGCAAGCCAGCCTGGGCAAACCAAGTCACTACAGATCAACCTGAGACTACCACTACCTCTGCTGCTCCTTCTGCTGATTGGATCCGGTCGGAGTTTGAGAAACTTCTTCAGGCTCGTCTTGCTTCTTCTGCTGAAGCCTCTACTGACGGGATCGCTGCACTTCTGACCCGGTTTGGTAAAAATTCATGGGTGATTGATTCAGGTGCAACATCCCATATCTCTGGAAATCCTGCGTTATTTTCTAACTTACATAATACTTCTATTATACCTTCTGTTACACTGGCTGATGGGTCTAAGACACCTGTTACTGGCATTGGTGATATCTACACTCCTGGTTGCCTACCTCTGCGGTCTACTCTTTATGTTTTGAAATTTCCTATAAATCTGTTATCTGTCAATAGAACTGTAAAAAGTCTTCGTTGCTCTATTACCTTTAACCCGGATGGTGTTGTGTTTCAGGATCTGCGCACGAGGACGACGATTGGTTCGGGCCATGAGGGACCAGATGGGCTATATTAGACGTTCCAAAGACCGCAACATATCTAACATCCTCTGTGACAGACATCTAGTGGCACTACCGTCTGGGACATCCTTCTGCAGCGAAACTGAAACATTTACTTCCTGATGTTTTAGATTCTGTTTTTCATTGTGAGACTTGCCAATTGGGCAAACAGACGCGAGCATCTTTTTCTAAGAAATCATGTATTAGTTCAAAGCAGCCATTTGATATTATTCATGCTGATGTTTGGGGTCCTTGTTCTGTGTCTAGTATTTCTGGATTTAGCTACTTTTTGAGTTTTATTGATGATTTTTCTAGAACTACCTGGATTTTCTTGCTCAAGGACAGATCTACTATACTTGATACCATTACTGCTTATTTTGCTGAGATCCGTACCCAGTTTGCCAAACCTATCAAAATTTTTCGCACTGATAATGCCCTTGAATTCGTGCAATCCTCGGTCAGCAACTTTTGTCGCAAACAGGGTACCATACACCAAACTTCTTGTGCCTACACTCCACAACAAAATGGAGTCGCCGAACGCAAAAATCGACACCTCCTTGAAGTTGCTCGCACTTTACTGTTTCATTACCATGTCCCACAATGTTTTTGGCCTGAAGCTGTTTCCACTGCATGTTACCTTATTAACCGCATGCCGTCCTCTGTGCTTGGGAATCAAGTACCTTATCAAATCCTGTACCCGGATGCGCCCCTCTTTTCTGTTCCTCGTATCTTTGGGAGTACCTGTTTTGTCAAAAATCTTCGTCCTGGTCTCACCAAACTTGATCCTAGAGCAATAAAGTGTGTCTTTTTAGGGTACTCTCGCACTCAGAAAGGGTACCGCTGTTATGATCCCGTGTCAAAAAAATTGTTTGTATCTGCTGATGTTGTTTTCTTCAAGCACATGCCTTTCTACTCCTCTGCCAGGTCTGCCCTTACATCGGATTTATTAATGGAGACACCTCTACCTATGATTGATGATACTGATGATACCGCTCCTCCTGCTGAAAGTCCTCCTCTGAAAGTTTATCAACGAAGACAGAAGACAACAACTCTCTCTATGGCCCCTCCAGAGTCCTTGTCCTCCGTGTCAGATCAAACACCACCACAAGTATACTCTGACTTAGATGTTCCTATCAGTTTGAGGAAAGGAACTAGAGCTTGTACTAAACATCCTATTGGCAATTTCTGTACTTCTGATCATTTTGGAACTAATTTTGCAAATTTACTGCTGCTGTCTCTGTTCCTAAAAATGCTTCTCAGGCTCTTAAACATCCAGCTTGGCGTCAGGCCATGGAAGCGGAAATGCAAGCTCTTACTGATCGCAATACTTGGCAGTTAGTCGATCCTCCTACTAATTGTTCTCCAGTTGGCTGTCGTTGGGTGTTTACTGTTAAATATCAACCGAATGGTACGGTTGAGCGCCTCAAGGCTAGACTTGTTGCAAAGGGCTACACGCAAATTTATGGGGTCGACTACTTTGAGACTTTTTCACCGATGGCTCGGTTGAATTCTGTACGCATTCTTATTTCTGTTGCTATTAATTCTGATTGGCCCTTGTACCAGTTGGATGTGAAAAATGTGTTTCTGTGTGGGGATTTACATGAGGAGGTCTATATGCAACAACCTCTAGGATTTGTGTTTCAGGGGGAGTCCTCTAAAGTCTGCAGGTTGCGGAAAGCTATCTATGGTTTAAAACAGAGTCCCTGTGCTTGGTTTGATAAACTAAGTACCATTCTTTAGAAGTTTCTTTTTCGACGCTCCCAGTCCGATCATTCTGTTTTCATTAAAAACACTACTGCTGGCATTGTTATTCTGATTGTATATGTTGATGACATTATTCTCTCAGGGAGTGATCTTGACGGTATTCAGGCTACTAAGTGTTATTTGGAGAAACACTTTGTCACCAAAGACCTTGGGACTTTGCGTTACTTTCTTGGGATTGAAGTATCTAGATCTGCTTCTGGTTTATGCTTGTCTCAACGTAAATATGTTCTGGATCTTCTTTCTAACACATGACTTCTTGGTGCTAAACCTACTAGTACTCCTCTGGATCCAAATACTATCTGGGACGATGAGAACTCTCTTGCCTATCCTGATCATCATCAGTATCGCCGCATGGTTGGCAAACTCATTTATCTTACTGTTACTCGTGCTGATATTACTTCTGCTGTTGGGCTTGTTAGTAGATATCTGGATAAACCCCGTCAATGTCATTGGGATGCCGTTTGCCACATTCTCAAATATCTGAAGAGTGCTCCTGGAAAAGGTTTGCTATATAAAAAACATGGTCTCTGTAAGCTTGTTGGATATTCTGACTCTGACTATGCCGGGAGTAAAATCGACCGACACTCCACCTATGGCTACTGTACCTTTGTAGGAGGAAATCTTGTTACTTGGCGAAGCAAGAAACAGACTGTGGTTGCTCGCTCAAGTGCTGAAGCAGAATATCGCGCCATGGCGCATACTACTTGTGAGCTGTTCTGGATTCGGAGCCTACTGAAGGATTTTGGCATTTCTGACTCTTCTCCTATTCTGATGTACTGTGACAACAAAGCTGCCACTTTTATTGCCAGTAATCCTACTTTTCATGAGCGAACAAAACATGTTGAGGTTGACTGTCATTTTGTTCGCGAAGCTGTCTTATCTGGCCAGATATCTACTCCCTACATACATACTTCTGATCAGGTGGTTGACATCTTCACCAAGATTCTTCCGAAGACGAGATTCACTGCTATGACTTCCAAGCTGGGCATGATTGACATCTACGCTCCAGCTTGAGGGGGAGTATTAGTATATACACTTTACTGCTTTTCTTTACTTAGTGTATTTGCTTATTTCTCTTTATTCTCTTCTTCTCTTTATCCCATATTGCTCATCTCTAAATATTGTACACTCTCTTGTCTTATAAAAGAGAGACCATTGTATTCTTTTTAGATCATCCAATAATAAGCAATCTTGTTGCCAACTTCTAGATATTGCAAATTTATTCTAGATTAATTAGTTGTCACTGATCATTTACTGTCTCATAATGAAAACATACTAGTGGTTTCTTATAAAGTCCGCATTCATATCCTAAGTGAATTTTGGATTTTGATTTTATATATCTTTTAAGTTTATTTCTTTAAATCTCATGTTATCACTGAAATGAAAAACGTTCTGAGCGGCCGCTTAATCGGTTCAGCAGCCCAGCCGTTTAAAATACCCCCTGAGCGCCCGATTATTTTTTTTACAAAAAAACGGGCGTTTTTTCCCCGCTTAATCAGCCGCTTAATCGGCCGCTCATACCCGTTTTTTTAAGAAAACTGCTGCAAGCCTGTAACATTAAGTAATTTGTGAAAGTAAAATAATTATTGACTGTAATATATTAAACTTATATACAATACATGTTCTATGATAAGCCTTAGTTAATTTAATATGCATACTTTGTATGTAAGCCATAGTAATCGGGTACTGCTGTATATCCAAGTAAATTACATGTAACTAATCATGACATAGATTTTAGAATGCATACTTTGGTTAAATGTACTGCTGTAATTTTTGATCAAGTGATGATATGTAAATGTAGCAATAAGTTAGTAAGGTATCAATGATAAGTCTGCTGTAATGTGATGCAAAATAGTTATTGTATCATGTATATATACTTAATACTTTTTTGTTTTATAGTTGTATAGGGTGTTTTATGTGTGACAAGTCTATTTATTTATTGGTTTAGCTATAATCATTGTTTTATAGTTGTGTTATAAAGTATTTGGGTGTTTAGTATGGTTATTTAGGGTGTTCATATATGTATAAAGGTTCCAAAAAGTATAGTATATATATGCATACATGTACATTTTTTTATAAAATTGTATAGAAAATCAAAACCCGTTTTTTTCAAAAATCGGCCGCTTACCGCTTAACCAGTTACAAGGTGCTGTCCGCACGCTTACCGCTTAACGTTTTTTAAAACATTGCATGTTATCAATTACTTTATTAGTTTGGATAAATGAGTATTATATCTTTTACTCCATGCTATGTGCACATATGTATATGCATATTTGTGTGCATGCATATGTATATGTATATAACTATATTTATACTTATACATATATGTATTTATGTATATGTGTGTATATCGTGTCCAACACCGTGTCCGTGTCCTATATTTTTTAAAATCTCCATATCCTATGTCCATGCTTCCTAGCTATGAATTTATTGTGTATGATATATATATGCATAATGTAGTCACAATTATACAGGCGCCCGCCTAGGCAGTCACCTAGACTTGAGATCCTAATTGCCCAACTTAATTAGGCTATTTGGCCGGCTGCCTAGGATACTGTTGGGCCTAATTGGGCTTAGATTTTGGGGCTTATTTTACCTACTTTTTATTTGTTTCTTTTCTTCCCATGTTTGTTATTGCTATTGCTTCTCCCATGCTATTGCTTCTCTATTTTTCTTCCTCCCACACTTCTTGCTCTTCCTAGTTCAACATGTTTCATCCTCCTAACTTTGTTGTTCGGTCAACTTACTGTTATGTTTTCTTCTTCTTCTGACTCCCCCAAAATGATGCTACTACACCATTCTTGTTATATTACCCTTCTTCCTCTCAGATTTCTTCTTACAATTGTTTCTACTCTTACTCCTATCACCCCCACACAACACCTCCCACTTGTATCTCCAGTCTCATATTTTCTTCTTCGTCCTCCTATTTCTACTCACTATTTATATATTTCTTGTAGGAATGTACTCACATTAACACAATGTTAATCTTTTGCTTGCATTTTCAGTTTTCTTACTCTAGCATTGCTTTATTATATCATATTTACATGTAGGCACTATATTGATTAATAAAGTGCACATTGAGTAATATATATATATATATATATATATATATATATATATATATATATATATATAAATAAGAAACTCTTAGGAATGCGTAGGCCTCTGCTTAGGCTTTCTTGGCACCCCTGAGGAAAAAGGGACCGGCTAGCTGCCCAGACAACCTAAAATGTTGTACTTCTGCTAAAACTGTATATGTATGATACTTACAATCATAGTAGTAATCATGCTCAACATCTAGCGATTGATCCTTGATGTTGTCCATGTTTACAACAATCAACGCCAAAACCTGGTAAACTTCCACGGTACATCTTGTCACGTACTTGTCGACATGTGTCGATGACTTTGGCCTAGTTGTTGATGACAACAACCCATCCTACTTCAAAAAAATCCATCTTGTCAATGATACTCGTAGTTGTTGTTGTTGCATATCTACTGAAGGCTTAGAGAAGCTTGGTAGGAAAACCAATCTTGACCTTAAGTTACCATATTCATGATTTTTTTATTCGAAAGAGTAGTAGATCTATCCCTTTGCTAGATCCACCATAAGATTTGGTGTAGGACTAATACCATTTCAGTGTCGTTCTTTTGAAAATAAACTCATTTTTTGTTAATGTAAAGTTATCCATGCTGCAATTTATGTAGATATAGGAGCTATACATATTAGATAAACGCGAGTTTTAAACATTTCATATTGAACATGCATGGATTATATTTTCAGTAAAATTTGCTGTTTAAAGGTTGAATTCCCTCACAATATCACTACTTTTTAGCTTATTTATTTTGACGTTTTACTAAGCAACTTCCTCAAAGTTTCCATAAACTTCCACTTCCACACCTATCAAAGTCGACACAAAGTCGATGCCTTGTACCCTGCTTACAATCACAGTATAAATACACACTAAAAGACTTTTACTATGCATAGTAACAGTGTCATAAAAGTATATAGTATACATATATTTTTTTTGAAAATTAAACTATATAGTATATAATCATATTTATTGTGCCACAAAAGGAGTACACTATGGTAAGCATGTAAGTACACACACACTAAGTATTTGCATTATGTATATATGTGTTAAGTATGCACTAGATAGTGCAACTAGTACATAGTCATTTATTTATTTATTTATCATGTTCCAATATTTACATTTGTATTGACGTTGAAACTACATGAAAAATGTACAGAAGTTGACCATTCACTTTGTAAAAGGTGCCTCCTGATGCTTAAGCGGTTACAAGATGTCGTCCTCGCCTCTAGCTTCACACCTTATAATACATTTGCCGTGAATTTGGAGTTATGAAGAAACAAAATGCATGAAAGATGAATGTAGCTTCTCAATTATGTATATTAATATTTAAGAAATTATTAAGTGGGATTGATCATCAGTAAGGACAAACTACGAGAGGGCCTACTTAGATAATCTGTGCATATGCGACGAAGATCAACTTATGACTAGTTTGGGGTATGGTTTTGAATAGACAAAGTTAACTGAGAAGTTAGGCCTGAACTAGTCTGGGCAGAGCTGTTAAAGGCTGCTCTAGAATTCATTGTATCTCAATGAGAATATGATCCAAGATAGAGCTGACTGGATAAGAAGGATCCATGTAGCTGACCTGACATGGTTAAGGCTCACACTTAGATGAGAATGAAATATATACGGTATACCCCATTCTCCAAAGACTAACATCCGAGTGATTGAGACGAGAACTGCTTGTATGCAATCCTCATATGCTTACGTAACTGACTCATGGGCACTATGCAGTATCACTGTGTTTTCCATTGAAGTAGTGCCTTTTTTATGGATCATCTTATGTTGAATCATTTTACCTTGGGGCATATTGAGAACCTACTCAAAATTCCTTTTAAAAAGGGTAATTTTTGTTGTTGTTGTTGATAATATATGAGTTCTTAGCAATATTCATATTATTTTTTTGGTCGGTAGCAATATTCATATTAGGAAGGTGGGAATGCATATTTCCTATTTCTCACGACATTGCAATCGAACTGGACAAAAGAAAGTAGTCTGATAACATCTCTTTGATGTCCATCGATGTTAAGATTTGTACTCCACTCACTTTTAAAATGTATTCAGTGGCTTCTTTTGAAGTGTCTTTTGTCCTGTTAATAACTTACTAGCTATGCTTTATTGATATTTTTACTAGTGTTGACAGAGTCTGGTATTTTTCTTAATTTGTTTCTAGCTAAAAGTGATTTTTGAATTCCATTCTCTTACATTCCAAATAACTTATGGTCAACATTGGGCAATCATGTAAGATAATTAAATACACATATGTAAAATCTTGTTGAAAAACTTGTATTGGCAATTTCCGTGTTCGTGCCTCATAACGTTTGTCACCGAGTTTTGTGCTAAGCTGTTGATGTTTGTGGAGTGATTTCAATTTTGAAGTTGTGGTTTGATGATACCTCTTGTTGTTACTTGTAGTCACATTTACTCTTCTTTACAGGCTACTTACACCACCTGGCACACCCCTTTTCTCTTCTCTGGAAAAGGGTACTTTGCAGCCTCATCAAGAACATAATGGAACTCAAAATGCTCCTGCTCTCAAGTCAAGGGTGAGAAACACTTTATTACTATGTGCTATTTGAACTGACTACTTGATATGCTGCCTTAGAATTAGTTACTGCTCTATGTATAATTATATAACATCGCTAATTTTGTGATGAAAAGTTTATATATTGCTTTATGTAGATTAGTAAGAAAAGATGATTTCTTTATTAGTGGCTTAGTGCCAATCCCATCGATCTGCATGGACCAGGATGAACATGTCAACCCCAGTTATACAAGGTGGGACTAAACAAAGATTTAAAGGAAACAATAACAAAGACTTAAAAAACACAACGAATAAATTATAGAAGTATTTATTTCAGTATTTACCCTAAAAAATGAACATGCTGTTAATTATGCTAAGCTTGTTGGATAAGTTTTTGAGAGCCTCTGTGAAATTATCAACTGTTTGTCTGAAGGCACAAGAGGAATGATTTTGTTGTTGCTCGTGACTGCATCTTGCACAAAATAAGAATCCACCTCAATGTGTTAGTATTCTCATCGAAGACATGAGTACTGGCAATAAAAGTGGCAGCTCACCTGTAACAATTCATAGGAGCATGGGCTGAGTGGAGATTGGATAGTAGAAATCTATCAAGACATATTTGGCCCATAACAATTCACTAACAATATGAGCCATTGCTCTGTATATTTCAAAACTAGATTTGGCAGCAACATTTTGCTTCTTGCTTTGCCATGTTACTGTATTCACCCTGCAAAATTGTAATAAACATAAGTGGATCTTCTTTCAGACCAACTACTTGCATAGTCAACATCAGAAACCTTCAACTCTTAAGTGACTGTTTCTCTGACTAAAGAGGCCTTGGCCAGGTGCATTGTTCAGGTAATGTAGGATGTGATAAGCAACATCAATGTGACATTGGCAAGGAGTATTATGACTAGCTCTTAGTTCATCGAGCAAAGTAAGTAGATGGCCATCTAACATTTAAGTATAAAAGCCTCCCAATCATCTTAATATAGAAAAATTTGTTTTGCAATAATTCAGAAAAAGTACATAGATGAGCTTGACGCGTCACTGAAACCATAGGACCGACAACCAAGCTTCTGATCTTTTGGAAGTTCTAAGGTGTTCTTTTTTTCATATATGGATAACCCACTCTTATTCTGGGCTACCTCTATCTGAAGAGAATTTCAAAGTTTTCCTAAGTCTTTGGTGATAAGATGACGCAAAAGATTTTTCCCTTTCACCATGCAACAACATTGAATCAGATTTACAATTTTCACTTTTTCTTCTACTTCTTGTCTCCTCTAGTCCTCTGAAGTTTGTTATTGCTATTCCTTGTCTAATTCTCCCATGCTATTGCTTTTCTATTCTTTTTTATCCTCCCATTCTTCCTCTTCCTACTAACCTCTTAGAGTTGCTGTTTGACTTTCTGTTAACTTTTTCTTCTTCTTCCGATTCTCTCAAATCGATGATTCTGTCCAGTTCTTATAATATCATCCTTCCTCCTCCCACATTTGTTCCCCTTATTTTTGTTTACACTCTTCCTTTCATCATCCTTACACAACACCTCCCACTGGTCTCTTTACTCTCTTCTTTTTTCTTCTTCATCCTGTTATTTGTATTTACTATTTATAAACCTCTTGTATGAATGTACTCACATGAATATAATGCTAATTTCTCACTTCAATTCCCATTTTCTTACTATAGCATTCCTATTATATTCATACATACATACAAATAGCCGACAAGGAGTGGCTCGAGTGGTCAAGCATGACATCCCCTAACAAAGGGACCCGGGTTCAAATCCCAATTGCGGCCTTGGTTTACCACCCTCTCGCGCGTTCGACCTCCGCTACGGCTGTGGGAGAGGGGGAGAGAATGCCTCTCTTCATCCCATACATACAAACATGCATATATATATATATGTATATATATATATATTTCGCATAAGAAACTCAAATAGGTGTAAGAAACTCCCTATACCGGTTTCTATTTCGCATTGTTAAAGTGATAATTAATCTAATCCAACTGTCATCATCATCATCATCTAAGCCTCAGTCCCAGCTATGTTGGGGTCGGCTACATGGATCCATCGTTTCCATTCAGCTCTTATCATGGGTCATATTCTGGTTAAGATGTAGAGATTCAAAATCTCTCTTTATAAGCTCATCCCATGTTAATTTAGGCCTTCCTCTTCTTCTATTTATTGTGCTTGACTCAATAGCATTGTTTCGTATCGGCGCATTAATCGGTTTGCGTTGCACATGTCCATACCATCTGAGTCGGCCCTCGCGCAACTTGTCCTCAATGCACGCCACCCCCACTTTATTCCTGATATAGTCATTTCTCAAGTGATCTTTTCTTGTCATCCCACACATCCATCTCAGCATACATATTTCAGCCACGTTCATCTTGTTGAGACCTTGTTTCTTTATCGCCCAACATTCACTCCCGTAGAGCATGGCTGGCCGTATAGCTGTTCTATAAAACTTACTTTTTAACCTGAGAGGGATCTTCCGATCACATAAAACTCCAGTTGCACTCCTCCATTTCAACCATCCTGCAGTGCAACCGTGACAAACGTCAATTTGAGCATCCCCATCTATTTGAATAATAGAACCCAAGTAACAGAATTTATCACATTTTGGTATATCCACTCCGTCCAACTTGGCTCCATCATTCACACTGCGAGATTGGCTGAAATTGCAATGCATATACTCAGTTTTGCTCCTGCTAATCATCAATCCATTTGATTCCAATGCATTTCTCGAACGTTCAACATTATCATTCAATCCATCTTTAGGGTTAGTTTGGTTGGGTGTAGTAAGGTGCAATTGTGTGAGTTCGCAATGTAAAAATGTACATCAAACACACACTTTGTCGTCCGACTACACCCTACCAAACAAGCCCTTAGTTTTGTCAATCAAAACAATATCATCAGCAAATAACATACACTAGGGAATATCATCATGAACATTCTTTGTCAACTCATCCATAACAAGAACGAACAGATATGGGCCAAGTGTGGATCCTTGGTGTACCTCAACTGTGATAGGAAAAACTGGTGTCTCTCCTCTAGGAGTCTTCACACTAGCATTAGAGCTATCATAAATGTCTTTGATCAAGTCAATGTATTGGATTGGCACACCCTTTTTCTTTAAAACCATCCACAACACTTCTCTAGGTACTCGATCATAAGCCTTTTCCAAATCAATAAACACCATATGAAGATCTCTTTTGCTTTCTCTATACTTCTCCATAAGCCTCCTAATGAGAAAAGTAGCATCTGTTGTTGATCTTCCAGGCATGAAACCAAATTGGTTGTTTGAGATATAAATGAATTCATTTGAGTGGTAGCTGCTGATTTTTGCTTATTTTCAGAGTTACCGTTCATTTATATGATTGTAAAACTTGAAGGTGAAAGTGCTACACATATCCAATTTGAATAATTTTTGATACACGACTTATCTATCTAGTATACTTTATATCCATATAGTTGGATCATGCCAAAAGTCTTGGGGAACGCGTCAAATAAGGAACATGTATAGGAAATTTCCTATCCCTTAGGGATGCTCCCTTTTCTGATATATATATATATATATATATATATATATATATATATATGCAACAAGAATTGTGTACCTAAGTACATGTATCATATATGTACCAATCTTCATTATGATGGTTGCACAACTCTACACAATGATCTAACCTTGTCGATGTGATGTATACCCCTTAGATAACATGTGTATCACTATCAAATATCATCTCAATTCATCATTCTTAGATCATCTAATGAAAGAATATGTACATTTCCTAATCAATGGTAAGTACAGAAATAGCAGAAGCCGTTGGATGATATGTTGCTGTATCTCATGATACATGTGGGATATATCTGTGATTTTTTAAGCACGTCTAATCTAAGCAACGTTGATTCAATCCATATGGTTAGATTTATTTTACGAATTCAACATATCTCATTTTAATGGGCGGTATACATAACTTACATGTACCGGTCAGTACACACTTCTTAACCCTTTATATATATATGGTTCATCTTTAATACCCGCGCGGGTAGCTACCCGCACACCCTTCCTGTCACTTTTTTTAATTTTTTTTTCGCAATTGTAGAGGAGCATTTTATCTAGCTCCCCAAAAAATTTCATCCAAAAATAATATCATTTACCCCACCAAAATAAAAAAATACGTCCATATATTTACTGACTGTATATTTTCTGCGCAGTTACTTTTTTAGTCATATTGTTACTTTTTTATCAATATAGTTACTCTTTTGATCTTAGAGTTACTTTTTGTGTACCATATAGTTACACTTTTGGATGTGCGGGTCGCGAAAAATCAGGCTACCTGCACGGGTATTGAATGAACGCCCATATATATATATATATATATACGGTGAGAGCATGAGAAGCATTTGAATATATATATATATATATATATATATATATAGTCGGGCTAGAATACACTCGAGTGTATCCGGAGCAGAATACACTCAAGTAGTTTTCCATGATGCAATATTTGTTTGAAAAATCTAATTCGTTGATCTTTTTAAACATCATGTGAATAGCTCATATATAAAATTTGAGCCCATTTGGACATTTATAGGTCATGTTATGAAGACCACAAAAATTATGCATTTCAAATTAGTTTCGTGCGTTGATTTTTTTGCCCTCAGATGAGTGACTTATACTCATCCAAATGAGCTCAAAATTTGCATGTAGCCTAATTATAGTATAATAATGAAGATCAATGGTTTACATTTTGCAAAAAAATAGTCTTGATATGCAAACACCACTTGAGTGTAGCGTGCGGTATGTACACTCGAGTGTATTCTAGCCTGACTTTCTCTCTCTCTTTCTCTCTCTCTCTATATATATATATATATATATATATAGCACTATATTGATTCGTAAAGTGCACATAGAGTAATATTTAAATATATATAAAATTGTAAAAAATAAATTCTAGATAACCTAGGCCTTTGCTTAGGCTCCCTGAGTGCCCCCTAAGGAAAAGGGGACTACCTAGACAGTCGAGTTCCTTACAAAGGGGGAGGTGTAGGGTGAGGCTATTTCCCTGTTTCTCCTGAGTGTTGGGGCCCAATACTGAAGCAAGACCATACGTAAAAAAGTTAGTTTTTTGCTAGCTGGTATTCTTAGGCAATGATATCAGCTTATTAAATCCATCTTCGATGTTTTGTGTGCTATCTATGGTCTCCTATATTGCATATGATTCCACTAGTGTAGGCCCCTACTAATGTAGTTTATTCTTACACACCTATTCGACTGTGGGATCAATCTACTTCTAATTGTTTTTTTCGAGATGGCATCTACACATGCACGATGCTTCTCGTCATCAAGTGACCAATGTCTAGTTGGATGGTAGCTAATATCTTCTATGGCATCGTTCT
Organism: Alisma plantago-aquatica; assembly: GCA_963693085.1. Classification (NCBI taxonomy): domain Eukaryota; kingdom Viridiplantae; phylum Streptophyta; class Magnoliopsida; order Alismatales; family Alismataceae; genus Alisma; species Alisma plantago-aquatica. The sequence goes on along the minus strand of OY856413.1, from coordinate 312,456,533 downwards.
ATGGAGATTTATGTTACATCTCAGGACAAAGCCACACATCTCACTGACATATCTCCATTTATCCCTGCTTATGATGCTAATTCTAAAGTTAAGGTTGATTATTTCTCTTGGGATAATAATGACTCTCTTGTTACGAGTTGGATTATTACTAGCGTTGAACCACATATTAATGCCTCTTGGCTTTGTCTTCAATCTGCAATAGACATGTGGAGCAACTTGTTTGTGTGTATGCCGACAAATAGAATTGTAAGGTGTATGATATTTAAAGCTCACCCCTAAAAAATAAAAATAAAAAAAAAGCTTGCCCCTGGTACACATACATTGAGGACCCTACGCTTAGTCCAAGTACCTATGTAATGATCTTGAGATGCATCATCCTCTCGCCTCTAATATTTAAAATAAAAAAACAATGTTAAGAACTTCAACTTGTTCAATTCTGGCTAGGGCAACTACATGACTCATCTACACTACTATAAGAGCTTGATTGCACGCTTCAAAAAAATGACTTGCCACTTTATCAATTCTGACTGTTGCTACTCTTTCAACCTTCAGAGGCAACTTTGCCTTCCTTGCTCTGCACCACCATCTAGTAATACTTGATGTATCAATGACTCTATTACCTCCCACTTTTTTCGGTAACAAATCTTTGTTTTAAAGTCTTACTAGGACCTCTGGCAACCCAACTGATATGATTGTTGATGGCTTGCGAAAAGCAATCGAAGGCATTGGGATGACGCATGCCTCTTCTTTGGCTTGAAAGTCTGCTTTGTTTGTTCCCCAACTGATAATCTATTAGCAAATTAGTAGGTTGACTACAATATTTGCTTATATTTCTTCCTTACATACTCTTGCATTTTATAAGACCTTTGTAGGAAGAGTGACGATTGGTAGGGGAAATGTGGGTTTGGATGATCTATACTACCTTGATGGTCCTCCAAAAGCACTTGCTGGTTCGATGTTGTCTGATCTTGAATCCAATTTTCAATGACATCTCCAACTTGGTTATCGTACCTCATCAAAGTGAAACATTTTTGTGTCTTGTTTTCTCTAATTCTATCTTTGAACATAGCTCTTGTTAGTTGGGAAAACAATCTTGTGTTCCTTTGGAAAACTTCGTCATCTAGTAAACATATATTTAATTTGGTAATTTCCGATGTAAGGGCTTCTTGTAATATTTGTAGCTTGTCTGGGAACAAATATTTTATATCATTATTGATGATTTCTCGCATGCTACTTGGATTTTTTTTGCTACATGATAAATCAGAAGTACTTCTAACGACTCCTTCCTTTTAGCGCTGATATCTGTCGCGGCCATAGTCGGCGACCAATGTGGGTTTGGATGATCTATACTACCTTGATGGTCCTCCAAAAGCACTTGCTGCTTTGATGTTGTCTGATCCTGAATCCAATTTTTAGTGACATCTCCAACTTGGTCATCGTACCTCATCAAAGTGAAACGTTTTTGTGTCATGTTTTCTCTAATTCTATCTTTGAACAGAGCTCTTGTTAGTCGGGAAAACAATCTTGTGTTCCTTCGGAAAACTTCGTCATCTAGTAAACATATATTTAATTTGGTAATATCCGATGTAAGGGCTTCTTGTAATATTTGTAGCTTGTCTGGAAATTTTTTATTGTATCATTATTGATGATTTCTCGCATGCTGCTTGGATTTTTTTGCTACATGATAAATCAGAAGTACTTCTAACGACTCCTTCCTTTTAGCGCCGATCTCTGCCGCCGCCATATGAGGCGACCATCATTGATCGTAGGAATAAAGGCAAATAGATACGGCGGTTATGACTGCCCCACAAGGAAACTTGAACGATGACAACATAACAGAGGGTGACAACAAGAAGAAGTGCAACATTGTGAAGTATCAACTCACAGTTACACCGAGCAAGGAAGATGATAGAAAAAAGATCCCGTCCCTCGTCATCGGCTTATTCTTGTTCTTGACTCTGCTTATGATCGTGATCCTACTTGGTCTCTTAATTGACTTCAGATACAATAATGGTTTAAACCCTAAAGACTGGGGTACCCCGCGTGAAGATTGGAGGGCGTGCAAGGATAGACTTATGCAATTGCCCATCAACCTCACTTCCCAACACACTATTCGCAATCGTAGTGATGGCGGTCTGCAAACTGATTACCATACACATATGCCATACTAGTCAAGAGGAAAGACAGAGTCTCGTTGGAATGGCATAATGACACATGGAGATTGTGCTTTGCCCGATCTTTAGGTTTACGACGACCACCTTGATCCCTTCCGATGCAGGGTCAGCGGTGGGGATTAGGTAAACCGAGAACACAACGAGAAGGATGAGCGCCAATGGCAGCCGTCGAGATCTCATATTTGGACCAAGGGATGACGGGATCCCCCACAATGGCTAGTAATTCGTGTAGACAAGGAAACTACACTTGAATTTTCGTGGACTCCAACCAAGGTTTGTTATTGTCAGGGCTATCTAGAGCTTGCAAGAATGAATGAGGTGGGTGCGATACATAGAGGGTAGAAGTGGATGGACCTATATCACCTTTTTTATTGACAAAGAGGATAGAGTAGGGTCACGACTGGGTGTGATACAGAGAAGCAGGGACGAGGCTAGCTGGTAGCGGCTGGGTGCGACACGTTTGGGTGTGGTAGGTGTGTGGGAGAGCAAATGGCAAGGAGATTAGGGTATGGTTTGCTTAGAGTTGTCGGAATAGGGAAAAAGCTAGCAGTGCAAGAGAATAAGTTGACGACGTGTGGGAGAGTGCATTTCAATGGCAGGAGGCAGAGAAGCCAATAGTAGTACAACGGTAGGAAGCGAAGAGGCAGGGATCAAGAGACCGTTGATGGCCAAGAAGTTGCCTGGCGGGCAGCTAAGCCAGAAGAGATGGTAGCCGCCCGTGGGCGGAAACAACCTTTTTTTCCTCCTCTAGGTTAAGGATCTTTGCTCTAATACCATGTTGTAAAGTAAAAAAAGGCTGTGCGATATATTTGATAAGAGGAATCCCCCTCCTATATATAGGAGTAGGGGGAGGCATACAAACATTAGACTAAACTCTAATGGACCAAGAGGCCCAAGACACACTTGGGCCCATATACAAATATGCTCAAATAACTTAATTTACTAAATTAACCAGACTCTCTAATACTAACATTACTACAGCTGTTGGCACGGTGAGTAGATATTTTGATAAAAATCTACATCGCCAATGGGATGCTGTATGTCATATTCTTTGTTATCTCAAAAGTTCCCGGAAAAGGATTATTCATCGCAAACGTGTGCATTACTGGTTATTCTAATTCTGATTATCCAGGTTGTCAAGCCGATTGGAAGTTGAATTTAGCTTTTTGTACATTTATTTGAGATAATTTAGTTACTTGGCAAAATAATAAGCAAGCTTTTGTTGCCTGATCTAGTCATGAAATCGAGCAATGGCTCAAACTTGTATGAGATGATTTGGGTTTAAAACCTTTCTCTATGAACTTGGCCTAACCCCGTATCTGCCAATGCCAATATTTTGTGATAATGCTATTGTTATATTTATCACCAACAACCTTGTATTTTGTGAAGGAACCAAACATATTGAAGTTGATTGTTATTTTGTCAGAGAAGCAGTTCATTTAAATACATACTCCCTTCAATGAATCATGAGAACAAGTTGCAGATCTCTTCACAAAACCTTTGGGAAAGATCTACTACTCTATTGAACAAGCTGGACATGATTGATATATATGCTCCAACGAGAGGGGGGTGATAGTGGTTTTCTTTTTGTAGAAGTTATTTAGTTCCATATAGGACACGGACTAAAATTTGACAGAAATTTCATTTTCGACCACTACCATACATCGAAATCAACGTGCCAAATTGTCAAATTTTCCAATATGCAATTTCATAAAAAAATTGAAAAAAATCTTAAAAAATGTGGGAAACTCACTCAGTTAGGTGAAACCAAAATAGAAGATATAATATGTTGCATAAGAATATTTGTATGTGTACATTGTATGATCAAAATCCTGATCGAAACAATTCCGTATATATTCACTCACACATGTAGGTTCCCGTCCTATACCAACATATGCTATTTTTGCACAATTAGGTGTATTTATGTGTGTAAATCATCGTGGTTGAATTTGTGACTTAATTCCTTTATTTTGGTCGTCAAAATCGTCAAATTTTGCATAAAAAATCTTGTGTTTTCAGAAGCGGTTGTACATTTCTGTTTCTGGACCGTCCGAAACGGTATCGAAATAGACATTTTAAACTATGATATCGGAGAATTAGGAGTAATGGATTACACTAACTCCTATATACACATGTACTGTGTACCCTGTTTTGTCATCAAATAAGCATGCTCATGTTTTCTCTGTATATATCATATAATAAGGGACTTTGTCAATGTTCTGAAAAGTGGTGTCCGGTATGCGTTCGATTAGGGTGTTGCATAAAGTATATGCGGAATGTGGGCGCATATGGGGGGCATATGCGGTTTTGGGTTTTTTAGATAAATTAGTTATAAACCATAAACTTATATATTGAAACAATAAAACAACTCACCCATCTATATTAATATGTAAACATATAAATATACATGTATAATGTGCTATATATATGCATATTTATGTATACATCTACGCATGCTTGTCAAGGCGCTCGCCTAGGCGGCCGCCTAAACGGCAAGACGCCCAAGGGTTGTGCCTAGGCGCTGCCGCCTTGCCTATAATTCCACATTGACCTAGTTTTGTGGGTCTGATTGTATATTCATATATCTTAGTGTTAAATGTGGCTATCCTAATGTTCAAAATCAACATTGTTGCCTATGTTATGTGCCAAATATCATTTTGAATTGGATGTAATACTCTTTTTGTTTGACCTGAATCTAATACTCTTAATATACATCTTTTGATTTTTCTTATTTTGAACCTTCAATTCAGATTGTATTCAGTAGCTATGCTATGAAGGATAGTGATTACATTGCTTAACACTTGTAGCTATGTATGACAATAAATGTATATTTACTTGTTGATCACTCTCTTACATTCTTTACAATAATTCTTTTCTTGACCCTGACATTGTGTTAATGGTAATATGTAGAAATGTAATTGGTTATTTTGACACACACGCACACACGCGAACACACACGCACGCACACACTCACACACACACACACGCACACACACACAGACACATACGCAGGCGCACACTCACACACACATGCACGTGTGCACACACACACATGCACACATGCACACACACATACACACACGCACACACACACACACTTTTTTTAAAGGTCGCCTGGGCAACACTTAGTCGTGTCTAGTCACAAGGCGTTCAACTGGAATGCCTTGTCAAGTTTGCATCTACGTATATGTGGGTGTGTGTTTGTGTGTATAAGTGGTTTAATTAATAATTAAACAAGATAACTGATAACAAAGTTCACACATAGTTTTTATATGAAAGGCGGTCACATATCGCTTTATATACGCCACATGTGGCTAAGATCACATAATGGACTGCATAGACGTGCGGTTTGGAGAGGTGGCCATAACCACGTATGTAACCTCATGCGGGGCATATGAAAACACTGAGACTTGTATATACGATTTGATAAAAGCTTCTATGACATGATAATAATATTAGATATGTAAACACATTTACAATAATAAATATCCCAAGGTATGGGTAAAACATGTTCTTAATATTTATCATATGATAAGGGAATGTCTATAAAATTTGAGAAAGTTTTGCATGTCTGATCGAAAGTTTCAATGTCCGATTGTAAAAAAAAAACAAACTTTCAAGCAAAATTTTGCATTTTGGATCAAAATTTATTCCATGGCTAAAGGCAATGATGCTCTTGACACCCATACGACTAGATATGCAAACCACATTCTGAATTTGAATCTGGTCTTCGGAAGAGGTTTGGTAAAGATGTTGGCTACTTGATCTGAAGTATGTGTATATGGTGTAGAGATCTGGCCAGATAAGACATCTTCTCGCACAAAGAGGCAGTCAACTTCAATATGTTTAGTGCGTTTATGGAAGGTGGGATTGCTGGCAATAAATATAGCTGCTTTGTTATCACAGTGCATGGGAATAGGTCGAGCATCAGAAACACCAAAATCTTTCAAAAGTCCACAAACCCAAAAGAGTTCACATGCAGTATGAGCCATCGCTGGATACTCAGCTTCAACACGACGAGCAACTACGACTTGCTTCTTGCTTTGCCAGGTGACTAGGTTACTGCCTACAAATGTGCAGTACCCAGATGTAGATCTGCTATCGCTTCCAACATAGTCAAAATCAGAATAGCCAATAAGATCGCAATGCCCATGTTTCTCGTAAGGCATGCCTTTTCCTGGAGAGCTTTTCAGATACTTTAAACAATGACATACAACTTTCTAATGACATTGTCTGGGCTTATCTACATGTCTGCTAACAAGTCCAACATTAAAAGTGATATCAACCCTAGCAATAGTGAGATATATAAGTTTCCCTACCATTCGACGATACTGATGATGATCAGGGTAAGGAGGAGAATTCTCGCCTTCCCAGTTAGTATTCCTGTTTTGCCCCAAGCATTCCTGTTGTTAAAGGAGTAGCAACATGTTTTGCCCCAAGCATTCCTGTTTTAGACAGGAGGTCTAGAATATATTTCTGTTGAGGACCAGAGGATGAGCGAGAGACCTCAGTGCCTAGAAAATATCTTAATTTGCCTAAATCTTTGGATACGAAGTGCCTTTCCAAGTAGTCTTTAGTGGCCTGCATTCCTGCTTGATCACTACTAGATAATATGATGTCATCAACATAGACAATTAGGATTGCAAGTCTAGAAGTAGTTTTCTTGATAAATACAGAGTGATCAGACTGAGAACGACGAAAATGGAACTTGTGAAGAATGGAACTCAACTTGTTTAAGTCCATAAATTGCTTTGCACAAGCAACGAACTTTGGAGGACTCCCCCTTAACCACAAATTCGGGAGGCTGCTCCTTGTATACCTCATGTAGATTTCCATACAGGAAAGCATTTTTAACATCTAATTGAAATAAAGGCCAGTCAAAATTTACTGCCACAGAAATAAGTACACACAAAGTTCAGGCGGGCAACAGGCGAGAAGGTCTCAAAGTAATCTACTCCATATGTCTGAGTGTAGCCTTTGGCTACAAGACGAGCTTTTGGTCGCTCAACAGTTCCATCAGGTTGATCTAGCGACAGCCAACATGTGAACAATCAGTAGGCGCATCAACTAACTCCCATGTATGTCGATTAGTAAGAGTTTGCATTTCAGATTCCATGGCTTGACGCCATGCAAGATGCTGAAGAGCTTGGGTAGCATTTTTAGGAATATAAACAGCGGGTAGGTAGAAGTGAAGCAATGGAATGTTGAGTGCAAGACCGAGTTCCTTTTGCATACACGGATAGGAATATCCAGGTCAGAAAATACCTGGGATGGAGGTGGATCTACCGATAAGGATGGAGCATTTGGAGGGGTCATGGAGGGAGTTGTAGCTCTCGGTCTTCTTTGATATACCTTCAGTGGAGGAGCTGGTGCAACAGTTGTATCCGATGAATCATTGTCATCAATTATGGGTAAAGGGGTATCCACAAGTAAATCAGATGTCAGCATTGAGCCCGCAGAAGAATAGAACGCCATATGCTCAAAAAAGACTACATTGGCAGTGACCATCCACTTCTTTGTAATAAGATCATAACAACGACACCCTTTTTGTCTCCTAGAGTACCCCAGGAAAACACACTTGGTAGCACGTGGATCCAGTTTGGTTAGGCCAGGATGCAAATTTTTCACAAAGCAGGTACTTCCTAAAATACGAGGCACAATAAAGAGAGGTCATCAGGGTATAAAATTTGATGACACTTGATTGCCAAGAACAGAAGAAGACATGCGATTAATAAGGTAATATGCAGTGGAAACTGCTTCTGACCAGAAAAATTGGGGGACATTGTCGTGGAATAGAAGAGTGCGAGCAACCTCTAGAAGATGACGATATTTACGTTTGGCAACGCCATTCTATTGAGGTGTGTATGCACAAGAAGTTTGATGAATGGTACCCATTTTTTGACAAAAAAGATCGACAGAGGTTTGCATGAATTCAAGGGCATTATTAGTACAGAAGATTTTGATAGTTTTATCAAACCGGGTGTGAATCTCAGCAAAAAAGGACGTGATAGTATCAACTATGTGAGATCTGTATTTTAACAAAAATAACCAGGTAGTTCTAGAGAAATCATCAATAAAACTCATAAAGTATCGAAAACCAGAAATACTGGAAACCAAGTAGGGGCCCCAAATGTCAACATGTACTATATCAAACGGATGTTTTGAGCCAATACAGTGTTTTTTGAAAAAAGTAGATCTAGTATGTTTGCCCAACTGGCATGTTTCACAGTGAAAAACAGAATCAGAAATATCAGGAAGTAAATGCTTCAACTTAGCAGGTGAAGGCATTGTTTAGGAAAGCGGTATGCGATGTACGGGTGGAGGGGGTGCTGCATAGAGTATATGCAGTACGTGGGAGTATATACGGCAAGGAACGAAGTGACCGATACCGATGCCGTTTCGACAGCTTGGAAATAGGTATTTACCGGTATACCGATGGAAATATTGACAAATGCGTCGTTTTAACGCCAAGATGAACGTATGAATTCTTGAAATTTTACAAGTGTAATATCTACAACTGTATGCATCGTTTTATGCAATAAAATTCTATACTGGGTGTTGGAGGGGGGTCCATCATGTGGGAGGTAAGGAGTTTGTTATGTTTTGTTGGGATTTCGATAACAAAATGCATGAATTAAGATATGAAAATTTTCTAGCACAATCTATTAACTTAAATAGACACATTTATGCATAATATCTAATTAACAACAGACTAATTTCATAGTAACTTACTAACTCATATCAGTTGTATGTCAGGCGTCATGCTAGCATTCCATACAATATTGAGTTGATATGGTTGGCATATTGCTCACATGACATGTACATTATGTAAGCTTGGTTATATGATGGTACATGTGGCTCATACACGTCATGTACAATACTATATAAGTGTATTACTAATTATAAAAGTAATATCGTATTATTACTAGTAGTTAGATAATTACATGATGATAGTAATTAATAGTGTAGGAAATAGCTAAATATAATGATAATATTGCATTACTACTACTAATTAGATGATTACACATCTTGTATAAGCGTTATTACTAGTAATTAGATAATTACACATCTTGTAATTAGATAATATTGTACTATTACTAGAATTATTACTAGTAATTAGATAATTACACATCTTGTATTATTAGTAGTGATTCGATGATAGTAATCAATAACTAATTATAAAAGTGATATTCGATTAATACTAGTAATTAGGTAACTACATGATGATAGTAATTAACAGTGTAGGAACTAGCTAGATCTGATGATAGTATTGTAGATCTATATAATATACTTATAGATGTATGTATAATTAGCATCAAACATATCAATTTTTGGAGTATTGCTAGGTTTTGGGGGTAGAAAGTAGGTGAAAGTGGAAGAAATTAGTAGGAAAAAGAGACGGAGAGATGACAAATGCTAGAAAATGGAAAAAAGTAGTTAAGCTTACCTTGAACTGGGTTGATTTGAGTCCTCCTTGCCAAAAATCACCCAAATGCGCCTTCTTTTCTCTTCCTAAGCATCAACAACAATCATTCTCGCAAAAATCAGTATAGCTGTCAGTATACCGCCGATTTCAGTCGATTATGTGAAGTCAATAGTGTATTTTGCACCGAAACGATCAAAATGTCTCGGTATTGGTGGTATGCCTATTGGTATACCAATATTTGTGAGCCTATCGGTACATGCGCACGTTTCCATACCCAATGGCCTCACTATCAGTATTTCAAGCAGTATACTGCCGATATCGTCAATATCTCGTTCCTTGAAAGTAGTGGATATTACCCAAATCTTTTGTCTGAAATTGTGTTTACAACCACTCCTTGAGCTGTAAAATGCTAGTAGAGTCATCACTTGTTATGGCAATATCATCTACATAGACAACCAGAATAATAGTGCCACTTGACGATTTATACATCTGGAATAATAGAAGACGGCTGCTTGTTGTATTGATAAGAGGCAACCATGATCCTATAAATAGGAAATCAGGGAAGCGTACAGACTCAAACTAAACGTTAATGGACCAAGACATACTTGAGCCCATATTACAAAGACACAACAACATAAATAAACAGACTCTCTAATACTCCCCCTCAAGTTGAAGTTAGGAGAATCCCAAATCAGCTTGCAAATAGAGAGTTGGACTAAAAGCAAAGAAACAGAATAAAAAGATAAACCAAGCCCTTATAAGAATTTCTCCCCCTCAAGATTACAATAAAAACACTCAAACACTCAGACACTCCCCGTCATGTGGATACTCCAAGCAAGTAGGTCACAAAAGCTTCTCGATCATCTGGAGCAGAAATAAGCAGCAACACGATCATCTGGGGCAGAAGTAAGTATCAAAACAACATGGTCTTCATCTCATCACTAACGTCGCATCCCAGAGAGTGTTGGGTCACAACAGTAATAGTGGTCAACGTACAAATAAAGTACGAAGGGGTCAACGTGCGAAACATAGCATTGACGAGCCAGAGAGTGCTGGCACACAATAGTAGGGAGTCGACATGCACACAAGGCATGGACAAAAAGAGAGTCAACGTGTCAAAACACAGACATGCCTGAGAGTGCTGGCACAGAGAAGCAACAGTCGACGACGTAGGTAGGTATAAGACCAGTGGACAAAGTAGCTAACAAATAACTAACTCCAATATGCAAGCTCCATGTAAAGTCAGCAACAAAGATCTTCATCATCTTCCCTCTTCATAAAATATCCATCATGGTGGGCGTCAAAGTCCAGAGAGTGCTGGTCCACAGTAGAAAGTCAACGTGCAAAAATAGAGCACGGACAACAGATAGTGTAAAAACACAAAGCAGCAGGTAAAATGCGCTAATCATGACACAAGTAGCAACAATGACGCCCCAATATGTAACTTCATAGCAGCAAACAAGGTAGATGATGAATAAGCAATAATAGAAGCAGTAAGCTCTACATAGCAGCAACACAATCATGAACAGTCCACATAACAAAAGAAGAATCCACATAGAAGCAAAAGGAACACCCTATAGCAGCAGAAGGATCCATATATTAGTAGTAACAAGTGGCATGAAGATGCATGTAGCAACATACTAAATTCTCTTCCTTCATCTCTCCTCCATCTCTTCTCTTCCCTCTACTCTTCATCCCCTATTCTCCCCCTCACGCCAACCACGAAAAGAATCATGAGAGTGGCTGGAGTGGAGAGTCAAAAGCAGTGGTAGAGGCAAGGGTTGTATAGGCAAATATGTGGAGGAGGTAACCGATAATGTGATTCAGGGTGCAAAATGACCAGATTAGGTAGATTCGGGTAGAAAAATAAATGGATCTTTCTCCGACCCGAAAATGGGATTTGTTTAGCCCGTAGGGCAACAATAAAAAATGGATCCGATTAGCACAAATGTGTAGAGTGTATAAGGGGGTAGTAGAAAAAAGAAAGTGAGGGGAAAAAATGTGTGAGGCTGTTTGGTTTGTGGTGACTAGCGGTGGATAGCCGTAGTTGGGTGGATAGGAGGAAGTAGCGGTGGCCACAAGGTAGGCAGGGGTGACTGCGGGGGGAGGATGGGAGTTGACAGGGGGGGAGCGGGCATCGCAGGAAGTGGAGAGGAGGCGGGCGTCGCAGGTTGGCAGCAGTAGCGCCGCGGCGCATGTAGGCAGTAGGCGGGGGTGCAGGCGGCTAAAGAAAGTACCGCAACAACAAAGGGGAGATGGCGGCAGAAGGATTAGTAGTAGAGGGCCGCAACAGGTGGCGCTGAACTTGGTATGCGGCGGTGAGGTAGTAGTGGGTGGCGGCAGGACTGGTAGCAGCTGCGACGCAGGGCATAGAATATGACGCAAGCATGGAAAGTAAGGAGAACAATCTGAAATTTCCCTGCGGGCATCCAATCTCCGCCAATGGCGGCGACCGCCCGCAAGGGGGCGCTCCTTTTCTCTCTCTCTCACGTAGGGTTTTGGTCCCTAGGACGGCTGCTCTGATACCATCTGAAATAATAGAAGACGGCTGCTTGTTGTATTGATAAGAGGCAACCATGATCCTATAAATAGGAAATCAGGGAAGTGTACAGACTCAAACTAAACCCTAATGAGCCAAGACATACTTGGGCCCATATTACAAAGACACTTAATAACATAAATAAACATACTCTCTAATGACACACAAATAAAGAATGATCAGTAGAAGAACGATTTAAGCCAAACTGTATAAGTGCAACACTAAATTTATCAAACCATGCCCGTGGGTGACTGATTCAGGCTCTCATCACACAACAAAAGAAGTGGTGGCTCTCTCTCACGCTCAAATATATAATCACTTTTAGGATTGTGCTCCCCCTCACGGAGTCACTAAATAACAGAGTAGACTCATGAAAAGTAACGTAAGCCGACAAAAAAGGCAAATACATTTGTATCCCTTCTGTGGGAGAATTTTCCTAAAAAATGATGCGAACTTCGCGAGGAGACAGTTTGCCAACACATGGACTAAACACATGAACAAACACCGTGCAACCAAAAACACGAAGGGGAACAGGGTAAGGTTGCCCGCTAGGCCGTAAAACAGGCAGAGGGGTAGCCTCATGTAAGACGGAGGATGACTCATGGCTGACGTTCATACTTGTCAAGGCGGTCAGTCGGTCACCTAGATTCCCTCAGCGACTAGGCCGACTAGTCAGCCGCCCACGTAGGTTTTTTTTAATATTTTATATATATATATATATATATATATACATATAGTTAGGCTAGAATACACTCGAGTGTATTCGGAGCAGAATACACTCAAGTAGTTTTTCATGATACAATGTTTTTTTTTCAAAAATCTAATCCGTTGATCTTCTTAAACATCTTGTGAATAGCTCATACGCAAAATTTGAGCACATTTGGACATTTATAGGCCATGTTATATAGACCGCAAAAATTATACATTTCAAATTAGTTTTGCGCGTCGATTTTGTTGCCCTTGGATGAGTGACTTACACTCATCCAAATGGGCTCAAAATTTGTATGTAGCCTAGTTATAGTATGACGGTGAAGATCAATTGTTTACATTTTGCAAGAAATAGTCTTGATATGCAAACACACTTGAGTGTATTCGTGAGATCTGTACACTCGAGTGTATTCTAGCCTGACTCTCTCTCTCTCTCTATATATATATATATATACACACACAACACATTATATAGAAAAAAACTAATGTAAACACATATCTAAGGAAGTAATAATCAATATTTGTTAAATATCTGTCATAAACACAACAAATAATTGTGAATAAGAGTGATTGAGTGTCATACCTTTTTTGAATTCAGACTTGAAGTACTTGTCGAATTGCTGCAACTTAAAGGTTAAAATAAAAGGCAATTAGCACAAGACAAATGCAACACTTCTAAGTTCTAACTATTTGAATGACAAATATCCCAAAGGCAAAAAGCCAAAAACCTAACATTCATATTGTTCAAATTCAGAATTTAAATAAAAATTAAAACATGTCGAAAGCTGTTTGAAATGCACTGAAGAAAATGAACTAAAAATCAAATGGCTCTTCTTCTTCATCCTCTGGCTCCTCTTCATGATCACCCTCATCTTCAAGATTATTATTATCATCCATTGTGTCATCATCATTGTCCTCCTCCGTTGTGTCATCATTTGTCAAATCTATGTCCCTACTAGTCCCCACAGTTCTAGTAGCTCTCCTTGGTTTGTTAGGGCCAGCTTGATATTTAGATGCACCCATGCCAACATCAACCTGACTCAATCTCACTCCTTGAGCAACTATAGGATCATCTAGAACTCCTGTCATCCACTCACTACCCCAACCAAGATCATCTAGGGCAATAGGATAATAACTCTTTTGTAAGTTGTCCAATCGCCTCTTCTTAAATCTTTCATGCAGCTGGCGACTGTATTAGATATAGACAAGCTTATCCATCCTTTTAACCTCAAGCTTGATCCTCCTCTTTGTATGAACCTAAAAAGTAGCAAAGTACGCTGAACCATATTTCAAAATACATTTATATGTAGTTATTAAATACAAATACTATTTCAAGAGGACTAACAAGGTCAAAAGTGCTCCAAGCTCTCTGTGCAATAGATGATGTGCAACAAAGCTTAGCCATCCATTGTAGATTTCAAGCCTGCCCCCCATATGCATCCCACCAAGCAACTGAAGCAAATTATAATTAACAATCATTAGGTAATAAGTTCAACAATCAACAATATAGCACTCCACCCACAAAATATAAAATTTAAGATACGTGGTGTCTTCACAGTCCTATGTCGAATGGCAATATCTTTTCCAAACATCCCACGGGCCTCCTTGTAACAATCTAACTTTGCTGAAATTTTATCTTGGACTGTTTTGTCCTCAACCATTTTTTCTAGGCCCTCAACCATTTTTTCTAGGCAATCTATAAACTCAGAATCATATGTGCCAAGCATTGGGTCATTCTTCACTCTAGCTTCGTAATACAATGAGGGTTTAAGTAAATAACCTGCTCCATCTAGAGGTTGTGACATCTGAAACGCCCATCTCTTCTCCACAATATCTATGATGGGCTTGTAATCCCTCTCTTTGTGGGCAAAATTCAGCTTTGTTTCTTCTTTTGCTTTCTCGACAACACCTGCAATATAGCCCATGGCGGGCTTCTCATCTGCATCTACAAGTCTTAAAACCTTCATTAGAGGCTGTGAAGATCTCAATAAATCATTAACTGCATTCCAAAATGCCTGTGAGTGACAAGTTGCAGATACCATCTTCCCTGCACTTGTCTTTGACCAACTGCTCTCCTTCCAAGCCGTTGAATTGAACAAGGCAAACAAAGTGTCCCTATGGCCTAGCATGCTCTGTAGGGTAAGAAAGGAAGTAGCAAATCTAGTGACCCCAGGTCGCATCAACTTAATGTTGTTCTTACACTTCTTGATAAATGCATCGTGCAACCGGACATGTTGGTATATGTAGGCAGTGACCTTCCTTGCCTTTGTGATAATAGAGGCATACTTTTTCATCTTACCAATATCTTCCAGCGTGAGATCAACACAATGTGCAGCACACGGGGTTCAGAATAAATGACTCCTCTTTTCTGTCAACTTCTTTCCTGCACTTACATAGTTAGTTGCATCATCTGTTTCAACTTGCACAACATTTTCAGCCCCTATCCTCTCAATTGCCTCATCAAGAACAGTGAACATACAATTAGATGTGTGCACAACAGAAGAAGAGTTAATAGAATATAAATAAAATGAACCCTCAGGAGTATTCACCGGGAAGTTTATTAAATTTCTTTGTCTCCTATCAGACCAACCATCTGACATTAAAGTGAAACCATACAACTTCCAATGCTTTTCATGCTCCTGCTCCAACTCTTTGGCCATTGTATATTCTCTCTAAAGTAGTTGCCTCATCTAGTGGTATGAAGGAGGGAGTCCTTTACCGAATTGTCCAATTGCTTCGACCATCACCTCAAAAGATGTACAGTTCACTGCATTGAAGGGTATACAAGCATCATAAAAGAAGGCAGAAATACTATAATATGCAATTTGTAAGGCATCCTTCTTAAATGCAGTCTCAATGGTCTTCTGCACTTTTCCCGCCTTCCTTTGTGCTACATACTCAGCAAGAGTAAGATTTGTAAAACCCTCTACAGAGCCCTGCGCAACAACTTTCCCTTTAGAACCAGCAGGAAACATAATTTTCCTATCCCCACCAACTATTGATTGAATATGATTCTCCCCATTAGCAACATCCTCAACATCTACAACAATATTTATCGCCATCATTGAAAGTTGTGTCAACTCTGCGCTTCTAGTTATGTTCTCTATAGTTCCTCAATTCATCACGTATGTTTTGAGAACATCTTGGACATTTGATAGTATCAGAAAACCCTCCAAAGAGATATTGCTTCAAACGGTTGATCCCACCACTGCTCACATGACCACTCAAAGCACATTGTACTTTATTCTTTTCAGACAAATTTGGCCAAAAACCATAATTCTAACCTGGATCCTTGGATTTTGCCTTACGGGTGGGGTCGTTAATCAACTCCCGAAATCGTGGAAGAATCTCCCCAATCGGTGTCGGAACTTTTGCCTCACCTTCCATGATTTTGGTTCTACACATACACAAAAAACAACACAATAGCAAACTATTTTCAATATATTCGTGGACTGTACAACTAAGATGTGAAAGTTAAAATCAATACGTACTACGTAGCCTTACCGTTGCCTTCGGATGTGGAGAAAGGTGATCACCAAACTTGAACTACGTGGAGGATTAGACCATGGGAGAAACTATCTTCGAGAAAGTCTGTCACAACGGAGGAGGAAAAAACCAAAGCTTATCAGCTTTTCCGAATGTAGGAGACGTAGAGTAGGGGAAAAAGCCTCCCGTAGAATAGGGGAGACACGAGCAACAAAGAAGACTTCTGCCAGAGAACAGAGGCAGATGAATCACTAGAGAAGAGAGGTAGATAGGGCTGTAAATGGGTACGGGTAGACCCGCAGACCCGCAAATTCGGACCCTTAAAAAACCCGTCATGGGTCTAATTTTTTATACCCGCATACCCTTGGACCCGTATACCCTTGGACCCGCATATAAGCGGGTCCAATAATGGGTATGCTTGGACCCAGACCTGCTAGACCCGTGTACCCGCTATACATAACTAACTACTAAAATAATGTGTTATATATCATACTTTACTAGTCTAACTAATATAATTATTGAGATTATATCCTACTCTAACCACAATAAGGTTGAGACTAATCATATAATTAAGAATTAACTATTCTAGTTACAATAATGAACATCATATGTAAACTTAAAATCAAAATGTCTACTAATTTACATTACTTTCTACATAAATTAAATGTTATGATCATGACTACAAATATGTAAACAATTACTCAATTAATGTTATTGTGTAGAATACAACATTGTCTAATATAACTATTACATGTTAATATACTATATGATAACAATATCTTGTTGTGTTAAATATATATATCATAGTTATTTCTCTTACATAAAAATATGATGTTTTATAGAACCGCTTACCCGCATACCCGCACCGCATACCCGCTATTATTGCGGGTACGGTTATGGTGCGGGTCCAGGTTTTGTATTATGCGGGTCTAGAACCGGAACCAGACCCGCTAAATTAGATGGGTATGGGTATGGGTATGGCCGTACCCGCACCGTACCCGCACCGTTTACACCCCTAGAGGTAGAGGACCCGCCAGAGATGGTTGCTCGTCGGAGAACCAGAGAGCCGGAGCCGAGTAGCGTGTGTCGATGTGTCGGCCATGCGGTTTTTGTCTTACGCTCCCGTGTGCGAGGGAACACCAACATATGCTCATTTCGCGCGTCCCAAAAGGCCTGACTTAAACACCTTTTAACAAAAAAAAAGGCCCCACTAAAAAAGCGGCCAATCGGGCAGGGTCGCTGCTGACCAGTCGGGCTAGTCGACCGACCAGCCCGCTTAAAAGGGGGAAAATTCTTGGCGACAGGCTGGGCGTAGGCCAACAAAACGCCCGACCGACTAGTCGTACGCCTTGACAAGTATGCTGACGTTCAATCAAAACAAGTAGTGAGAAGGGCATTAGACCAATATTTCTTTGGCACAAACATATGAAAAAGTAGCATACATGCTACATCAAGTAAATGGCGGTTTTTGCATCCAACAACCCCATTTTGTTGAGGTGTATGAGGGCTAGTCGTTTAGTGAATCATGCCAACAAAATTACAAAAATTGGAAACCACCTCTGAACATATTCTAGGGCTTTCTCAGTATGAATGATCTTTATGAGCATCAAACTGAATTTTTATTAATTGATGCAAAGTTTGAATGACTGACAAAACTTCATCAGGAAACCTAAGTATACCCAAGTCATGCTGGAGAAATCATCAATAAAAGGAAAAAGTATCGAAAGCCATTATAACTGGCTCTTTAACAGGACCCTGAACATCACTATGGATAAGATCAAAAGGACGCTTAGAGCGTTTCACAGTGCGACTTGGGAGCATAGTGCGATGATGCTTTCCTAGTTGACATGATTGAAACTCTAACGACTTTATTGATGCTAAGCCTGGAACAAGCTTTTGAAGACTCTGCAAAGATGGATGCCTATAGCGACAATGCCATTGTAAGGGACAACTGAAAACGGTAGATGCGGTAGATGGATTCTGGCTAGATGGGCGACCACCTTCGAAGTAGATATCACCTTTCCTGGATCCCCCACCAAGCATGTAACACAAAGAAAGAGTCTCCAAATATTACCAATCATTTCAAAGAATCAACCATCTTAGCAACTTACATTAAGTTAAAATGAAAGTCTGGTACATAATGCACATACAGTAAAGTCAAATCAGAGGATGCTTGTATAGTCCAACAACCTAGATTCTCCTGATAGATCCATCGACATGTGTCATAGAGCAATGCGGGATATACGAGTCAAAAGAGAGAAGCATAGATCGTATACCCATCGTATGCTGAGAGGCATCGAAATCCACCACCCATGTAGAAGATGGATGATAGGCAACAAGCAAAGTCCCCGGTTACCTGTATTTGAAACCAGATTGGGGAAGGAGCCGAAGGAAGCTTGCTAGGTAGACTGAAGAAGACAGTCATACTCCTTGGAGATTGTAACATTTAATTGCACTTATTTAGAGGCTCCAGTCGCAGATGCTTCTGACAAAGTAGCCGTATAATGTGCAACACCAATAGAGACATGCTTAGAATAGCACTTCTCTTTTGTATGTTCAAGTTCCCCACAAAACATACATTTGTCTCTAGGATGATTGTCTCGTCCTCGACCAACACCTTGTCTAGTTCATTTGGTGGCAGTAATAAGAAATGCATGATTCTCAGAGTGTTGCTCTCCTAAAGTAGAAGCAGACTCAAAGGAAGATTGATGAATCCTCACAAAAACTTCATCAAGGCTTGGTAGTTTGTCTGTGGCAAGGCTAACACTTCTAGGTGAAGCATAGACATGATTTAACCCAGATAGGAATCTTTTGGTTACTAGATCATTTGTATCTTTAATCTGATCACTAGTCTTCAACGGTTGGTAGAAGCTAAGTTCCTGCGAGATGGATTGTATCGTACCAAAATAATCATCTAGAGAGTGACCATCTTGTCTTTCTGCAAAGAGATGGTCATAAACATAATAGAGACCAAGAGCATTCTTCTCGTGAGAGAAGTGTTTGTTTGCAGCTTCCTAGATTTGTTTGGCTGTAGAGTAGAACATAAACCTGGAAGCAATATGGGGCTCCATGCTATTCCATAACTAGGACTTTACCAGTCCATTGTGTTTCCACTGAGTAGAGTAGTCTTTGCTACTTTCATTAGGAGGTTCTGACTCAATGATATCCACCTTCTCTCGAGATTCCAGAACGGTGTATATAGCATTCATCCAGAGGAGATAATTTGTGAATCAAGCTTCACATAAGTTATCTGAGATTGATCGTTGTAGACGATTGTAGCGGAAGCAATTGGCTTTTTGTCCCCCATAGTGAGATTGGATAAAAAAACAACAATTGAGGCAAATTGTCGGCAACACCCCATGTAATAGACATGACACGATGTGTATAGCAATGACAAGCCGTGTTAAGGTGTCAGCACGCCGTGTCAGTAGGTGAAGACGAAATACAGACTTTCTGACTCTCTTTGAAACGCCTTGTTGGGTTCTGGACATGCTGTGTCAGTTGGCAAAGATTGGAGTCAGACTATTTGACTTTCTTCGACACACCGTGTAAGTAGGTAACACGCCATGTACCCGTCGGAGGCGTAAAATTCTGTAACCGCCAACACGCCGTGTCACTAAGGGGACACACGTCGTGTCTGTCGGAGGAGTAAACTCCAATAGCTGTCAATACGCCGTGTCACTTGGGGACACACAGTGTAACTTGTGATCTATGCAAAACCTACACTGTCAGCATGAATTCTAGCCTGCAACACGTCGTGTTGCTTGGACAACACACGTGTCATTGGCGGCTGATGCAAATCTGGACGAGAATTGGCATTGTCATAGAGATAGACCCCGGGTAGGCGTGCTAGGAAGGAAGATAACCCTAGAAAGATGCACCAGGGAAGTAATGGGAGTTAGCACCGCCACTTGTATCAATAAATGATGCGATTTGACGCATCAACAACCCCCAAATGACTTAGGCACTCATCCACGTATGAAGACTATGTGGCGAGGAAGGACACTCATCCAAGGGCAAAAAAATCGACGCACGAAACTACTTTGAAATGCATAATTTTTGCGGTCTTTATAAAATGACCTATAAATGTCTAGATGTGCTCAAATTTTGCGTATGAGCTATTCACAAGATGTTTAAGAAGATCAACGGATTAGATTTTTGAAAAAAATATTGCATCATGAAAAATTACTTGAGTGTATTCTGCTCCGAATACACTCGAGTGTAATCTAGCCTGACTCTCTCTCTCTCTCTCTCTATATATATATATATATATATATATATATATGTAGATATACATACATACATATGTACATTCTAACATGTACATATGGGATTAAGAGAGAGATTTCTCCCCCCCTCTCCCACGCCTGTGGCGGAGGCCGAACGCCTGGGAGGGTGGTAAATCAAGGCGGCAACTGAGATTCCAACCCGGATCCCTTTGTTAAGGAACACCGTGCATGACCACTTATGCCACTCCTTGTCAGCCATTCTAACATGTATATATGTATGTATGTATGTATATACATACATACATACATATATGTATATGTGTGTGTGTATATATATATATATATATATATATATATATATATATATATATATATATTGAAAATGGAGAAGAAAAACCCTCAACCCTTTTTCACGGTCGGGTGCTGTATATTCATATACAAATACTTCACCCACTTTACACACATGTCCCTGATTTTCTCACATTTACAAATAGATCCCTAGAAATACATATCAACACTTCCCCTCAACCTGGAGCATATATATCATATTTTCCCAGCTTGTCACATAGGTATTGGACGCGACATCCATTTAGGACTTCATAAACAAATCAGCTAAATGATCTTGTGATATGACTGGTGACAACTGAATCAAGTTCTCCTAAATCGTTTCACGTAGCAAATGACAATTGACTTCGATGTGTTTGGTTCTCTCATGAAAGACCGGAATCTGGGCAATGTGGACAGCAGTCTGGTTGTCACACTTTAAGTTCATGGGAGCTTTTTGCATAAAGCCAAGCTCCTCTAACAAGTGGTGAATCCATAACAACTCACATGTTGCTAAGGCCATAGCTCTGTACTCGGACTCTGTACTAGATCTTGCTACTACAGTTTGCTTTTTGCTTTTCCAAGAAACCAAGTTTCCTCCTACAAATACACAATAGCCAGAAATAGACCTTCTGTCAATACTGGATCTAGCCCAATCAGCATCTGAGAAACCCTGCACATGTTGATGTCCATGATTCTGATATATAAGCCCCTTGCCTGGAGACTTCTTGAGATACCTCAGAATGCGCATCACAACCTCCATATGACTTGTGCATGGCTTATCCATGAACTGACTAACAACACTAGTAGCAAAAGCAATGTCTGGCCAAGTCACAGTCAGATAAATTAACTTCCCAACAAGTCATCGAAATCTCCACAGATCATCAAGTAACCCCCTGCTCCATAGACAATTTGTTTTTAGGATCAAATGGAGTGTCAGCAGGTCTGGTCCCAAGCACCCCTGTCTTAGTGAGAAGATCTATGACATACTTCCTCTATGAGATAACTATCCCAGACTTGGACTTGGCAACTTCAATTCCCAAAAAATATTTAAGACTGCCAAGTCCTTTGTCTGAAACTGGCCTTATAAGAAGGTCTTCAACTTTGCAATGCCATGCTTGTCATCACCAATGATCACAATATCATCAACATATGCCACCAAGAAACTCTGTCGTCTGTAGAAGACTGAATGATCCATGGTACATCTCTGGAGTCCAAAATCAGAAAGGGCACTACTGAATCTACCAAACCAGGCACGAGGTGACTGCTTCAATCCATAGAGAGACTTGTGAAGACGAAAAACTAAATCTGACTCCCCTAAGCAACAAACCCTGGTGGTTGCTCCATATAAATCTCCTCATCCAGATCACCATGTAAGAATGCATTTATAATATCAAGTTGGTGTAGAGGCCAAGAGTGACTAGTAGCTAGAGACAAGAAGATGCGAATAGATGCCATCTTTACCACTGGAGAGAAAGTCTTCGAATAATCCTCACCATATACCTGAGTGTAACCCTTAGTTGCCAAACCTGCCTTGAGCCGATCAACACAACCATTTGCACCCACTTTGACAGTGTATACCCAATGACATCCAACAACAGACTTGCCATGCGGGCGTGAGACAAGAGACCATGTTTTGTTCTGGTGAAGAGCTGAGATCTCCTCATCCATAGCATGACATCAACTTGGGTGATCAAGTGCAATTGAAACAGACTGAGGTATAGAGACAGAGGATATAGAAGATATAAAGGCACAATATGAAGGTGAAAGATGGCTATATGAGACAAAATTACAAATAAGATGGTGAACATTTTTGAGGGTGCAAGATCGAACACCCTTGCTTAGGGCAATGGGAAGATCATGCATGTGAGGTGGAGTTGTTTCTACCTGGCTTTCAGAAGAGGAGGCATCTGGAGGAGGAGCCGAAGTGGCGGGAGCCTTTGTTCCACCTGCATTGGTACCTGAATTGGACCCACCTACACCTGTACGACGAGTGTAGACCTGAGTGATCGGTGGTCTAACAGGGCTAGGTGGAATTACATAACAAGAACCATCATTGCTAGATGACTCCAAAACATGAGACTCAACAATGATAGGAAGGGGTAAGAGCTCCTCCATAACTGCATGTGTCACTGAAGAACTATCACCAAAATAGGATGTGTCCTCAAAGAACGTGACATCTGCAGATACAAAGAAGAGATGTAAAGTAGGGTTGTAGCACTTGTACCCCTTTTGAACCCAAGAGTAACCTAACAAAACACATTTGACATACTTCAGACTTAATTTATCCATACCTGGACCAGGACAATGGACAAAGCATGCACATCCAAACACTCTAGGTGGAACATTGTACAATGGCTTCATAGGATGAAGGATCAGAATATGAATGCGGTTTTGGAGTACAGATGATGGCATACCGTTGATGAGGTAAGTGGCAGTGAGAATTGCACCCCCCAAAATTCTCTAGGAACATGCATATGAAGGAGAAGAGTGCGAGCAGTCTCAACAATATGACAAAATTTTCTCTCAGCCACCCTGTTCTGTTGTGGAGTATGCAGGTAAGATGATTGATGGATGATGCCATGTGTGGAGGTGAAATGGATAAATTCATGACTGAAGTACTCTCTGGCATTGTCAGAATGGAGAGTACAAATTTTATTTTTAAATTGAGTTTCCATTTCTACACAAAAGGATTTAAATATGGACAAGTTCAGATCGTTCCTTCATCAAATAAAGCCATGTAGCACGAGAATAATCATCAACAAAAATTACATCATCATCATCACTATGTTGGGGTCGGCTACTTGGATCCTTCTTTTCCATTCAGCTCTATCATGGGTCATATTCTGGTTGAGATGTAGAGATTTAAAATCTCTCTCTATAAGCTCTTCCGATGTTAATTTAGGCCTTCCTCTTCTTCTATCAATTGTGCTTGCCTCAATAGTATCGCTTCATATAGGCGCATTAGTCGGTCTGCGTTGCACATGTCCATACCATCTGAGTCGGCCCTCCTGCAACTTGTCCTCAATGCTCGCCACCCCCACTTCATTCCTGATATAGACATCATCGACAAAAATTACAAAATATCTAAATGCAAGTTTAGATGTAACACGACTTGCGCCCCATATATCAGAATGTACCAGCTCAAAGTCAAACCTTGTTGTTTGACTCTCCCTAGACCTAAAGACAGACCTTGTGCGTTTCCTCAATTGACATGATTCACACTGCAAATTTTCCAGGTTGGACAAACCTGGAACCAAAAACTTGAGCTTTTCTACAGACGCATGACCAAGACGACTGTGCACCACCAAGGGAGATGCAGCGACACATGATGTGGAAAGTTGTTGCAAGTAGTAAGAGTCCAACCAGTTCATATCCTTCACCAATCGTCTTTCCCGTCTTCAAGTCCTGTATAAGACAAGTATCTGGTAAGAAAGTGACAGAGGCTTGAAATGAACGAGTTAATTTGGCAATTGATAACAAATTAAAAGGAAAGTGGGGAATGAACAAGGTAGATGGAAGGGATATATGTCGGATTGGTGACACCGTCCCAATTCCCTTAACAGAAGCAACAAAGCTGTCTGCAAGGGTGACACCAGGTAGGTTGGGCTTATGGGTGTAGGTCGTGAACATCTCCGGTACCCCGGTGATGTGATCAGTTGCATCAGAATCAAGGACCCAGTAGTCATTGCCTGCTTTGAAGCTCGAATACACATTAAATGAGCATATTCTTCTTTAGAAAGAGACACCTGATATGTAGCCTTCTCCAAAGTATCATCAATAGCTGCCACATTGGTTAACTTCATAGGGAATCCAAATAATTCATTTTGGACTGACATAGTGGATTGATGAATCGTAGACTCCAAAGGATACTTCGTGGAAGCTAGGGGATGATAGAAGACCTTGAAAACATATATTTGCACACTCTGTAGAAGCTGAGAACCTTGAAATCAGACTTTTTGGCCTTGAAAATCAATTTTGCTTTGTTGTAATGGCTGAAGCAAGATCTTGATTTCAACCGAGAAGATATAAATCAATTGAGATCTTGATTGGGATCATTAGAGGCTTAAGTGGGGACCAAAAAAGCACTGAGTTGCTGTTCAGTACTTTGCCTCTACAGTAATTCCGGCCACACTTCAAGAGAGAAGAAGAGCTATTGCGCTCTTCTCGATGCTCTGTTGTCCCAGATCTTCTAGGACAATGTTGTGGGAGTGGGGACGCCCCACAAGGACCCAAAAAACAAGGGAGAAAAGTCTCCCTGTTGTTGCTGGACGATGAGCAAAGTTGGACCACAAGACTGCTGTGTGCTGTCCTCCGAAAAAGAACTTAGGAATCACACTTAGGGAGGCTGAAATCCTTCTTTCTCCCTTTGAGAAGGCTAATGGGGATGAGGGGAACCCAACCCAAAAGTTGCCTTGACAAAAAATCTGAAAATGAGGGAGCCGTAGCTCCTAGCACAGCAGTCGTGCTACACTAGCGTACTGTAACACGGCTGGAGATGAGCGTTGCAGCACAATGATCGAAAACAATGGAGATGGCTGGACTGCCACCAGATGCCCACCTTGCTATAGGCTGACCAGGTCTTCCCCAAGGCTTTGATACCTTAGTCTGTTTCAGTTGCACTTGATCCCCAAGAAGACTGAATGATCCATGGTACATCTCTGGAGTCCAAACTCAGAAAGGGGCATATATATATATATATATATATATATATAGATATATATATATATATATATATATATATATAGAGAGAGAGAGAGAGAGAGAGAGAGAGAGAGAGAGAGAGAGAGTCAGGCTAGTGTACACTCGAGTGTACCGGAGGCACCGTACACCTCAGTCATTTTTGAAGATGCAATAATTTTTTGAAAAATCTAAACCGTTGATCTTCTTAATTATCATAAGAACATACTATATAATAAATTTTAGCTCATTTGAACACTTATAGGTCATGCATCTAAAGGAGGTAAAAATCATGTATTTCAAATTAGTTTTGTGCGTCGATTTTGTTGTCCTTGGATGAGTGACCTACACTCATCCAAATGAGTTCAAATTTTGTATGTGACCTATTATTATTGTAACCATGAAGATCAATATATTAGATTTTGGAAAAACATGGTCTAGAGAGGCAAACACCATTGGGGTGTACGGCGTGATCTGTACACTCGAGTGTATTCTAGCCTGACTCATATAGAGTCAGGCTAGTGTACACTTGAGTGTACCGGAGGTTAGTTACCTGTACATCTGTTTTGTAATAGGAAATCACATATTTGTAATGAGACAGCCGACGTTGTAATGAGATGACCAAAATTGTAATACAAAGACTCATTTTGTAATACTACGTAAACTGTTGTGCTAAATATCATTTTTACTGTTTTCAGAGGGAGAATGATTTTGTCACGCTGTATTTACAAAACGAGTCTTTGTATTACAATTTTGGTCGTCTCATTACAATTGGGTGACTTCCTATAACAAAATAGATCCACGGGTAACAAAAGTTAGTTACGCGCGCGGGCAGTGAATATATACCCCCCACATATATATATATATATATATATATATAGAGAGAGAGAGAGAGAGAGAGAGAGAGAGAGGCTAGAATACACTCGAGTGTACAGATCACACAGATACACTCAAGTGCATTTTCATATCAAGACTATTTTTGCAAAATGTAAACCATTGATCTTCACTGTCATACTATAATTAGGCTACATACAAATTTTGACCCCATTTGGATGAGTACAAGTCACTCATCCGAGGGCAACAAAATCGACGCGCGAAACTAATTTGAAATGCATAATTTTTGTGGTCTTCATAACATGACCTATAAATGTCCAAATGGGCTCAAATTTTGGATATGACCCATTCACAAGATGTTTAAGAAGATCAATGGATTAGATTTAAAAAAAAATATCGCATCATGAAAAACCACTTGAGTGTATTCTGCTCCGGATATACTCGAGTGTATTCTAGCTTGACTATATATATATATATATAAGAATTGAGTACATGTAGCTTACATATACGCATCTTCGTTTATGATGATTGTAAAATCTTAAAAAATAATCCAACCTTATGGATGTGATGTATACCTCTTAGACAAGATGTGTACAAAATTTCAACACAATCTGATATTTATAACTCATCCAATGAAAGAAAATATGTATTTTCTAATCAATGATATGTTGCAGAAATTGTAGATACTGTTGGATGATATATTTGCTATATGTCATGATCTATATGAACTATGATTATGGTAATTTAAATACATCTTATATATACAATGACGAATCAATCCATATGGTTGGATTTTACGAACATACTCCAAATGTGCCATTTTATGGCAAATACACGTAAGTTACGTGTACTGGCCGGTTAGATTCTAGACAAACATCATCTTGAACATCACCCTCCCTTACAATAATAGACCCCAAGTAACAAAACTCATCACATTCTGGTACATCCATCCCATCCAACTTGACCCCACCATTTGTAATTTTGGATTGGCTAAAATTACAATCCATATATTCAATTCTGCTTCTACTAATCAAGGAATTAAATGTCCGATTTCATGTCGTGTTTGATGGCCCCAAAACTATTTTTTTTTGAAATTTAGGCCAAAATTTTGATATTTACGACCCTAACAATTTCGATGACCAAATCATCATCATCATCATCATCATCATCATCTAAGCCTCAGTTCCAACCTACATGGATCCTTCATTTCCATTCAGCTTTATCATTGGCCATATTTTGGTTGAGATGTAGAGATTCAAATCTATCTTTATAAGCTCATCCCATGTTAATTTAGACCTTCCCCTTCTATTTATTTTGCTTGAATCAATAACATTGCTTCATATAGGTGCATTACTCGGTCTGCGTTGCACATGTCCGTACCATCTGAGTCGGTCCTCGCACAACTTGTCCTCAATGCTCGCCACCCCACTTTATTCCTGATATAGTCATTTCTCAAGCAATCTTTTCTCGTCTTCCCACACATCTATCTCAACATACACAGCCACGTTCATCTTGTTGAGACCTTATTTCTTCACCGCCCAACATGCACTGTCATAGAGCATGACTGGCTGTATAGTTGTTCTATAAAACTTACTTTTTAACATGAGAGGAATTTCCAGTTGCACTCCTCCATTTCAACCATCCTGCAATGATCTTGCGACAAACGTCATTTTGGACATCCCCATCTATTTGAATAATAGAACCCAAGTAATGGAATTTATCACATTTGGTATATCTACTATGTTCAACTTGGCTCCATCATCCGCACCGCAAGATTGGTTGAAATTGCAATGTATATACTCACTTTTGCTCCTACTAGTCATCAATTTATTTGATTCCAATGCCTTTCTCCAACGTTCAACTTTATCATTGTGAAAGAATATTGTATTAAACTGAATGCAATGGGATGAATACAAGACTGGACGCCCTCTCCTTTATATAGGAGAGGGGAGACGCCCTAAGACTTAGGACGCAAGTAATCTAAACGGGTTGAGATACAAAAGCCCACTAACTAATTAACCTATTAACTAAATAGGATAATATAGACTCTGTAGCAATCATTAAATCCATCTTTAGTTTCGTTAATTAAAACAATATCATTAACAAATAACATACACTAAGGAAAATCATCCTGAACATTCTTTGTCAACTCATCCATAACAAGAACGAACAAATATGGGCTGAGTGTGGATCCTTGGTGTACCCCAACTGTGATAGGAAAAATTGGTGTTTCTCCTCCAGGAGTGATAGGAAAAGTTGGTGTTTCTCCTCCAGGAGTCTTTACACTTGCAGTAGAGCTATCATACATGTCTTTGATCAAGTCAATGTATTGGATTGACACATTTTTCCTTTAAAACCATCCACAACACTTCTCTGGGTACTCGATCATAAGCCATTTCCAAATCAATAAAAACCATATGAAGATCTCTTTTGCTTTCTCTATACTTCCCCGTATGCCTCCTTATCAGAAAAATAGCATCTGTTGATTTTTCAGGCATGAAACCAAATTGGTTGCTTGATATCTACGTTATAGATCTTAGCCTTTGCTCAATAATCCTCTCCCAAATCTTCATTGTGTGACTCATCAACTTGATACCTCTGTAGTTTGTGCAGCCCTGAACATCTCCTTTGTTCTTGTAGTTGTAGATGGGGATTATAATACTATTTCTCCACTCATCCGACATCTTCTTGGTCTTCATGATCTTGTTAAAGAACTTTGTTAACCACATAACTCATTCATCCCCCATACTCTTCCATACTGCCATAGAATTAAATGTCCGATTTCGATGTCGTGCCCGATGGCCCAGAAACAGAAATTTTTCGAAATTTCGCACTAAATTTCGATATTTACGGCCCTAACGATTTCAACGACCAAATAAGCGAATTAAATCATGAAAATTTACCAGGATGATCTAAACGCCAAGATCTACTCAAATATGCAATAATATTTCATATTGGATATGTGGGGTGGGGGGGGTCTCCCACATTTGTAAGTGAAAGAAGCTGAACAATTTTGACAGAATTTCGATGGCAAAATGAAGGAATTAAGCTTTGAAATTCTGCAAACACAAAGTCTAGACATAAACACACTAGATTATATAATAAATTTATATATTTAGAGGTTAGGGTGGGATCCATGTCTTGATGAGTGAGTGCACAAATGAACATAAATGTCAAGTCTGCTAGACAGTTAGAGACTAAGTCTATTACAAACTTACAAATTTCAAGTTTAAACAACTACTACTAGACTTTAAAAGTTAAAACTTACAGTTACAACTTACAACTTATAACTTACAACTTACAAGTTACAAGTACAACTTGCAAGCTTACAAATTACAACTTATAATATATAATTATAAAATAAAACAAATTAACAAATAACAAACTTACACATTATGATGTTCCATAAGTCTTGCGTAGTAGTAAACTAGGAGTCCAACAATCCTAGTTGAAGCTTGAGTGTCGTAGTGGTTCTTGTCCTTGTGGTGGTTGACCATACACATCCTCATTGTCAAGTCCGTTAGACTGTAAATGAGTGGGATCCATGTCTTAATAAGTGAGTGCACAAATGAACAGAATTGTCAAGTCCGTTAGACTTTAAACATCTTACAAACCCACAATTTACCACTTAGACCTGAAAACTTACAGTTGCAAGTCACAAACTTACATGTTACAACTTATATAAGTCTAGTGTTAAAATTTAGTTAGGTTACATGGGTCATTTATACATAGATCAAAGAAAATGCATTATTTTTAAGTCATTTTATGTATAAATATGTGTAATAATAACAAATTTATTGTAGAATTGCAGACTTAATACTATTATTTCATAGATCCACAAGTTTGTTTGTAGTTCATGTGATTTTCCAAAGAGAATCGCCAAAATACCTAACATATAGTAGCAACACTTAGAACTTTGTTATTTTTCATAGTATCTCTTCACATCTTTTAGAAGAGTGTAAACATAGAAAGAGGTATACATGGGCTAGGGATAGGGGATACATACCTTAGAATCAAAGAAAATAGCCTCTATAAGCAAAAGATACAAAGAGAATTGCCAAAATACCTAACATGTAGTGGCAGCAGTCCTAGGAACAAATATCTCGAAATTTCTATCATAATTTTGTGCCATTTCGCGAAATTATGGCCCAAACTGGACAAAATTTGTACTGTTTTGCGAAATTTCTGCGAAATGACGTCCCATTCTCTCCGTATATGTGTTTTGATGTCCGATTTAAAAAAAAAACGAAATTTCGATCGAAATTTTGTTCCATGCATACATCAATGGGAATACCGTCTGGTCCACATGCCTTTCTCATTTTCATCTTTTTCAAAGCATTCTTGACCTCAAATAGTGAAAATCATCGTGTGTAAATGATATCTCTTGTATTCATGTCACATGAGTCCCTAACATTATTTGTAGTATCTCCATTGAAAAGCTTATGGAAGTAATTTCTCCATTGGTTCTTGATATCATCGTCCTTTACCAACACTACCATCTTCATTCTTGATGCATTTTATAGGGTTGGCAATCGGGTTGTATCAGGTCGATTTCGGGTCGAGATGTTCAGAAGTGTTGAAATTGAATGTTTTGATGATGGAATCTTCAAAAAAATTAATTTCGGGTCGGGATGAGATTAATTGGGTCTCATACAAAAAAAATGTTCCGGAATGAAAGAAATTGGGTTTGAAGAAAAACACATTTTCGGGTCCTATCGGGTAAAAATTGCCAACCCTACCATTTTACTGACTCAAGACTCTTTCTTTCCTTTCTCTTATACAAACCATTTTCTATATATCTTTTTCCCCTTCTCTTGTGTCCAACTTCTTATGAGTGAAGAAATATAAATAATTTTGACAACCAAATAAGCGAATTAAATCAGGAAAATTTACCAGGATGATCTAAACGCCAAGATCTACTAAAATATGCAAATAATATTTCATAGTGGATATGTGTGTGTGTGGGGGGGGGTCTCCCACATTTGTAAGTAAAGGAAGTTGAACTATTTTGACAGAATTTTGATGGCAATTTTGATGTCAAAATGAAGTAATTAATTTATGAAATTCTGCAAACACAATGTGTAGACATAAACACACTAAATTATATAATAAGTTTATGTGTTTAGTGGTTAGGGTGGGATCCATATCTTGATGAGTGAGTGCACAAATGGGCAAAAATGTCAAGTCTGCTAGACACTTAGATTGTTAAAAACTTCAAGTTACAACTTAGAATTTAAAACTTACAATTACAAGGTACAAACTTATGAACTACAACTTGTATAAGTCTGGTGTTAGCATTCAACTAGGTTACACTGGACATTTATACTTATATCCAAGAAAGAACTTTGTTATTTTCGAAGTATTTCCCATATCTCTATAGAAGAGTGTAGAAATTGATGAACGTAATGTATAGATGGTCTAGGGATAGGGGAAACATACCTTAGAATTAAGAGAAGTAGCCTTTAGAAGCAAGAAATACAAAAAAATTACCAAAATACCCAAGATGCAGTATTAGTAGTTTTTTGAAAAAAATTCTTGAAAATTAATTTGTGTTTCTGTACCATTTCCTGAAACCACAGCCCAAATTGGGCTTTTTGATGCAAATTTTCACCCTGTTTGGCAAAATTTCGCACCTAGGGTCACAAAATTACGTCCCATACCCTACGTTTGTGCATTTCACATGTCCGATCGTAAGTTTTGATGTCCGATTGCAAAAAATTGAACTTAGAGCAAAATTTCGTAATTTCGATCGGATTTTGTTCCATGCTACTAATCATAAATCCATTAGATTCCAACACATTTCTTCAAAGTTCCTCTTTATCATTCAATATATCTTTGTTTTCATCAATCAACACAATATCATCACCCAATAACATGCAACAAGGAATATCATCCTGAACATACTTTGTCAACTCATCCATAACAAGAACATGTAGATATGGGCCGAGTGCCAATCCTTGATGTACCCTAACAACGATAAAAAAAGTTGATGTCTCTCCTCTAGGAGTCCTAACACTTGCAGTTGAGTTATCATATATAGCTTTGATCAGGTCAATGTATTGGATGGCACAACCTTTTTATGCAAAACCCTCCATAACACTTCCCTGATTTCATAGGTCTTTTCAAGATCATAGGTCTAATAAGATCATAATTCATAGGTCTTTTCAAGATCAATATATATCATATGAAGACCTCTTTTGTTTTCTGTATACTTCTCAATAAGCCTTCTTATTAGAAAAATAACATATGTTGTTGATCTTCCCGACATAAAATCAAACTGGTTGTATGATATCTGCATCATCAATCTTAGTCTTTTCTCAATAATCCTCTCCCAAAGCTTCGTTGTTACTGATCAACTTGATACCTCTGTAGTTTGTGCAGTTCTGAACATCTCTTTTGTTTTTATAAATCAGGACTATAATACTATTTCTCCACTCATCCGACATCTTCTCTGTCTTCATTACCTTGTTAAAGAAATTTATTAACCACATAGCTCATTCATCCCCCATAGTCTGTATATATACAAACATACACACACACACACCCATGCATGTTTAACATGCAAATAAACCACGACAAATCTGTCTCACTGCACATGACATCACAATAAAGATGACCACTACTGCTGTATTTTGAGTACCGGACAAAGTTGGAAACATCATATACAGTGAAATGAAAAACGTTCTGAGCGGCCGCTTAATCGGTTCAGCAGCCCAGCCGTTTAAAATACCCCCTGAGCGCCCGATTAATTTTTTTTCAAAAAAAACGGGTGTTTTTTTCCCGCTTAATCAGCCGCTTAATCGGCCACTCAGACCCGTTTTTTAAGAAAACTGCTGCAAGCCTGTAACATTAAGTAATTTGTGAAAGTAAAATAATTATTGACTGTAATATATTAAACTTATATACAATACATGTTCTATGATAAGCCTTAGTTAATTTAATATGCATACTTTGTATGTAAGCCATAGTAATCGGGTACTGCTGTATATCCAAGTAAATTACATGTAACTAATCATGACATAGATTTTAGAATGCATACTTTGGTTAAATGTACTGCTGTAATTTTTGATCAAGTGATGATATGTAAATGTAGCAATAAGTTAGTAAGGTATCAATGATAAGTCTGCTGTAATGTGATGCAAAATAGTTATTGTATCATGTATATATACTTAATACTTTTTTGTTTTATAGTTGTATAGGGTGTTTTATGTGTGACAAGTCTATTTATTTATTGGTTTAGCTATAATCATTGTTTTATAGTTGTGTTATAAAGTATTTGGGTGTTTAGTATGGTTATTTAGGGTGTTCAGATATGTATAAAGGTTCCAAAAAGTATAGTATATATATGCATACATGTACATTTTTTTATAAAATTGTATAGAAAATCAAAACCCGTTTTTTCCAAAAATCGGCCGCTTACCGTTTAACCAGTTACAAGGTGCTGTCCGCACGCTTACCGCTTAACGTTTTTTAAAACATTGATCATATATATTGAAGTCTTGTAAAAGTTGTTTCCTCTGGTTTAATATTGATAGGAACTTGCTTGTTCAACAATATCATTTTTATTAAAACAATATTTTGATTTGCTTATGTTGCAGCTAGCAATTCCTCAGGATACTTTAATCAGAGGCAACTCAATAGCAAAACAATCTAAGGCATCTTCAGGCTTGAATTCTTCCCTAGAAGTAAAAAGACCATCCCTTTCAACTGGACCTAATGTAATTTCCAGAGTTTCTAACAGGCATACTGTAACCTCATCCAAACCTTTGGGTGGTCTTGGAACCATGCCAGCAAAACCAACAGGCTCATCTCGTGTCTCTACTAGATCAGCGGCACCTACCAATCGTTCAACTTCCGTCAGTTCCAAAGCATCAGGTCCTGCCTGCCGACCTTCAATGCCCTCTAAATCTGTGGCACCTTCAAGATCTTTAACTCCCTCTAGGTCTTCCATGCCTGGTTCAAGACCCTATGTTGGGCAACCCAGCAAAATTTCTTCTAGGGCACCAACCCCAACTAGGCAAACTTCAAACTCATCTAGTGCAACTAGCAACAATTGTCCACCTAGTCGATCATCTTCCATGTCTAAGATACCAGGCATTGTAAAAACTAGCTCTCCTGGTGGAAGCTCCAAGCCACTAAAGCAATCTGGAACTGCTGGTTTTACTGCTAACGGTTCTTCAAGTTTGAGGACATCTATGCCTACCAGGCCCTTATCAGCTTCTCGTGGTAGACCTGGAGTGCCTAGTTCTCGATCATTATCTACTGAACCTGGACCTGGAAACAGGCTAAGAAGGCAGTCTTGTTCTCCTGCAAGAGGCCATCCTCCTAAAGGTGGTTCATATTCGGGGAGTTCTGTCCCAGCTGTTGGTAGAACACTTGCAAGTGGAAATGATGACGTAAACCCTGTTTTGATTGGTAATAAAATGGTTGAGAGAGTAATCCATGCTAGGAGGCTCGCTCCTCCAAAGCAGGAAAACCAAAATACGTACAGCAATCATTCAGGGAAGTCTTCATTGTCATCTGATAGCTCTGGCTTTGGAAGGACTCTATCCAAGACATCGTTGGATATGGCTCTTAGACACATGGTAAGTTGTTATATACTTTGATTAAAGTGATACTTTTATCTATTTTTTCACCAGTACACTGCATTTTTTGTCCTCTTGGCAGGATATAAGTGGAAGTATCCCAAATAATTTACGCCCCTTGATGAAAACTATTCCTACATCTGCTTTGTCAAGTGTCAGATTAGGGTCAACAAAAAGTGGACTAAATGCACCGGATTCTCTTCCTACAAGTAGCAAAAGCACCTCCAACAAAAATCAGTGAAGGCATATGTATAGGTAAAAAGGGAATGATGAAGGAGATGCTCGTTGCAAATGGTGATGGTGTTTGTTTGCTGATTCAGAGTAGACCTTGGTTCCAAAATACAGACAATTTTTTACACGTGGCCACAACCAGAACATGTTGTCTAGTGTATATGATTGGTTCAATGGTTTGTAGCTGGCTTTTGAAAGGGCATAACGATTCAATTTTAGCACTAACACTTATGTATCTGTATTATTATTATTATTATTATTATTATTATTGTAGTTTCTTATCTATAATTGCTTGTTGAAGGGGAAATGGCATGCTACACTGTGGAAGTGCCAACTTGGTTTGATACTCACTTTGGTTTTACAAAAAAAAAAACACTATCTGATAGCATATTTGTTTGTAAAATGGAACTTCACCGTATTCAGAGGGGAGTTCTCCATTGAGCAAGTGATCTACTTATATTGGTATACTTATTGTGTAATGGAACCGCAATTTCCTTCTAGGTGACAGGCACGATATAGTGCATTGCACAGGAGGATGTAAAATCTCTACTTAAGGGCTGGTTTGGTAGGGTGTAATTGGCTTGTAAACTATGAATTTACTTTATAGAGATATGCTACCCTCAACCAAATAGGTGCTAAGCATCGTACAATTTGGTAGATGCTTGTGTTTGAGGCGGTTTGCTGGAGGATTAGGGCAATGTTTCCTTTACACTGCTATAATATCTAGCTTTTGCTGTCATTATATTCTTTCTCCTGTAGACTTGTTGATACATACCATGCAGGATCACAAGTGTCCAGCGAAACATGTCACATGTATTACTTGCTAAATTCAACCTGGGTCGAGTATATGGTCCAGGTATATTGGTTTGATTAAAAGAATATAGGCCGCTGCTTGCTCTAACTATTATGGTTGAATTTTTATTTGTCGATGTACACCAGACTACGCTTTGATTTTCTTAAGGTGGTTTTATGCGCTTACGAGATCATTTGCAACTTAGAAGCATTTCACCAGTAATTTTTTTAATAAATTAAATAAGGCGAATTTGTGCACACTCATCTTAATTGCAAAATATCTTTCTTAAACACTCCTCATCTTAATTGCAAAAATATCTTTCTTAAACTGTAGCACATCTTTTAGGTTAAGGATTTCATTTAATAACCACTTCCGAAACATGGTTCTAAGATCACGTCATACGTTCAGCCTTTTACGACATTGGTACTATAACAAACCTTTTATATTGGGTAAAACTTTCGTAACGTTGGGTTCTATACTCATTTGACGCCCAGAAAACTGCCCTTTCAACTACCAAGCAGACACCTCGGGAGTACGGCACTTTGCAGCTTTGCCATTGTTTGCACCTGACGAGACGGCTGGGAGATGTGGGGTCGAATTTGCTTTGTTTTCTTCCTCTTCTGCTCCATCTTTCAGCTGTCTCCTTTTTTCTCGCTACCTCCACTTCGTCTTTTTTCGACAAGCCGTGCCTCATCGCATATTACATGCGCTCAATTCTCTTATTTTGATGCAATGTTTCATTTCAAATAATGCTTCTTTTGTTCATAAATAGCAAGTTTAGTTGCAAAAACGTCACGTATAGTTTTGATTATAAACAATGCTCTGTTTAGTAGCAAACTGGCAGTGTCTAGCGTAGAAACTATACATGGGATACAAAAATGAGGCGTCTTAGGTTGTAGTGTAGAAACGAGACATTGAGGTTACAAAATAAGGCGTCGTACCATAAAAAATGAGCTGCTGGGATATAAAGTTTTGTTATACTTAAGAAACGAGATGTTGAAACTATAAAACATGACATTTAGCTAGGATATTAGGAGTAGAGTGGAAACGAAATGTTGGGATTACAAAATGAAGCGTTGCAAACAAAGCATGATAGCTTAATACGAGGTGCCATAGCGTAAAAACAAAACTTCGTAGCTTATAAGTTGTATAGTATAAAAAAGGCGCCATAGCTTATACAAAAGGCACCATAACTTAGAATGAGGCGTCATATAAATGAAACACCATTGTTTAGAAAGACGACACGTCATTGCTTGGAAAATGAGGCTTTGTATTGTAAATAAGAAGCATTTTAGCTTAAAAATGAGGCACGATATCGTAACCAAAGCCCCACATCATGCAACGGAGGCACTATATAGTCAAAATGAGGTGTCATAGTTGACAGTAAATACGAGGTAGCTTAGAAAGCAGGCACCACATGATAAAAACACGGCGACCTATCATAATAAAAAGACACCAGACGTAAAAATGAGGCGTGGTATCATAAACCATGGCGCTTCACCGTAAAAAATAAGGTGCGTAGGTTAGGAACGAGAAGCCATAGTTTAGAAACAAGGTAACATATCATAAAAATGAGGCACCATACATTAGAAATGATGTGCCATATGATAAAAATGAGACATGTCTCTGTATCATAAAAATGAGGTGTTGTAGCTCAGAAAAGATGTATAAAATCATAAAAATGAGGCACTATAGCTTAGAGCATTGATATGAGGCGTCATAGTTTAGAATTGAGGCGCCATATCATAAGAATTAGATGTCGTATTATAAAAATTGAGGCGCTAGATCATAAGAATGAGGCACACTATCATACAAACAAGGCTCTTGACAATGAGGGACCATAGCTTGAAAATGAGGCACATTAACTTAGAAGAAAGACACACTACCATAAAAACAAGGCATTATAGATTAGGAATAAGGCACCAATCTCACAGAAAAGAGGTACCATAGCTTAAAAACAAGTGAAGTTGTAAATGTGTAGGGTATTATCTATTTATCCACCTACCATAATATGTAGGACATGGTAAGTGTGAATATATCTCTTACCCACCACTCATTTTCTCATTTTCTGCTTAGCCTCATCTATACTAGGTAGAGGAGTCTTACCCTACCTGCTTCAACCATTAGTATAAATTCAGATTGCCGACTTAAGGTTCTAACATATATACTGGTTCCTAAGACAAAAAAAAAACACAAATTTCTTTCCTAACTTAAATTATTATTTGATTGTATCAACTTGATAATATTACTGGTAGCACATCAAATACCTTATAATAGGTCATTAGAAAGAACAACAATCCCCTCAATAGAAATTTAGTTTTACATGTATATATTTTTATGATTTATTTTTGAGTTTATTATTAACCGTTAGGGTTTATAGTTTATTATCTTCTTATATTTATAACTTATTGAGTACTATTTGAAGTTATCTTTAGGTAATGTGTTTTGTTTTGGGTCTAGATAATCATACAAATATGTATATATATTTATTTATGAAATTTACCCATTTCATCCATCACCTTACCCATTTACCATGTGTGGAAACAAATATGGGTAATGACAATGTAAAGGTTCTTTGTGAAATGGTAATCACCCTACCCCTTACCTACAACTCTAATACATGTATGGATATTGGTAAAACACTATCTACATTTACAACCTGTACCATATTGAAACTTGACTTCCTAGCCCAAGAAACCCTAATCCCAAGGAATGGAAGTATTTGGGCTTATTTAAAACCCAAACCCAAACATGGTCTGAGTTATATCTTGGAAGACCTTAATAGGATGATGATAGATATTCTTTAGAAGACTAATAATGATGAATAAATAATAATTGGAAATTATTGAGGACAAACTCTAACTCATGGAATAAGTAAAATAATGTTAAAAGTACAAGCTCTAACTCACTATGTGTGAATAGTTTTATCATCTAATTCAATAAAGGTGCGTTTTGAAGACTCATATTGCAATGCATGATATTTGGCACTAGCTTTTAGATAAGAGATAATACATGTAGACAAATATATTCTTACGTATGTAGATAATTTTTAGTAATGCTAAAAAATGATGTAGCTTCTTCATATCAACAATAATGATAAAAAATCCCTAGTGGGCATACGAAGGAATGTAATCGAATAATGGAGATTAATTTTCTCTTTACTGAGTGATAATATAGTCTAAAAGGGATCTTGAGTTAAATAATAGACATGTTTGCATATAAGAATTGGGAAAGTAATTCTTGATAATGAACTCTCATATAAGTTTCTATTCATTATATTTGTAAGAAAATATTCAACTAGGTTGAATATAAATAAAATAAAATATAATACATTTATTTAATTAATATATGTAATCTAAAAATTGGAAACTCGAGTAAAATATTGATAATAGTTGGATATAGGTAATAAGGAAATTATTTGATGGTTAACTAAAAGCAAACATAATATCAAAATATTAGACAAAGAAATTAATTAGAACAAAATATATGGCAATAATCACATTGTAAAATATCAAATAACCTGATGGATGGTCAATGGACTTAAATATAATCCTAGATTTGGGATCTACACGATTTAATTGGAAACTATGTCAATTTTTACATAAATGAATAAGGGTAGCCACCTTAATTAAAATTTTAGAAGAAAGAATGCATAAAAGAGAATAAAAAAGGATTTTTTTGTTTAACTTGCATAGTTCCACGACACTCATTTCACCTTTTCAAATCATTCCATACCAAACTTGAGGCTTACTAATGATATTAGAGCATACCCTAAAACCATGCTATTTCTCTCTCTATATCAAAAATATTAGACCTCACACCACCTACTTCCCTATAAATGTAACACCATAAAAGCTTTGCGGTAATTCAAGGATCTCTTTCTGAGTTCCAATATCCCTACTTGCTAACCTTTTGAAAGTGGAAACCCTGCTTGCGTCTCCAACTCTGTGAGAGAGTTCCTACCTCTCTGGCCACAAGAACCCCATTCCTTTGACAATGAGCATTCTTAACCCCTAAACTTGCTTTTCCCCATGTTTGTTTTCCCTACTTCTTTTTGGAGGCCACTAAATCCTTCTGCGGACGAGCTTTTGCCATGGTCAGTGCTGCGTACCCTTTTTTTAGTTTTTATCCACCTTGCTTTATTTTTTTCTGTTGAAGCTGTGTATCTAGATGATCCTATGGTTTTACACTTTGGTTTTGGTTGCTTGAATTGCAAGATTTATGCTCATGATTTTCAAACTATGGTTAAAACCAATTCTTAACATACCTTTATTTTAATAAATTTGAGTAGAGGTTGGAGGCAATCTCCAAAACACCCCCACACCTCTTGTATGGTGTTGTTACGTTCCCTGGGGTTTCCAACCTCATGGGAAGAATTCCCATGCACTAAGAAGTTCTTTATCTCAACCGAATGATCAAGTTTTTCTAAGTAGGAGGAACTTTTCTTGGAGCATCGACGAAGAAGATTAAGATGATAAATATGATATCACCTCGCACATATTTTGTTTTTACATGATTTAAGGGTGTGTTGGTATTTATCCCTACCATTTATAGATTTTGATCTTGCCTAGTTTAAGTTGATGGGTTTAGTGATCCCCCACATCACATATATATGTTTTGATTGGTGATATGGGGGGAATCAATGTCCTTTCACATAACTTTTATTCATCAATCACTTAAATGATTTTAACTTAGAAAAATCCATAAATTTTCAAAGAATCACAGAAAGAAAATACGTAAATTGTATTTGAAATAAGAAAGATATTGTTTACCTAAATATATACTTCTCATTACTTGATCTGATTACACAAAAGAAGTGGAATTTTTAGCATTTGATCAAATAGATGTAATTTATCATTTCGATATTTGATTTGTGTAATAGGTGGATTTTGACTCAGGTTTGGATTAGGGTTTAGTTAATCTCATTAAATCCAATGAGTGAGGTATGTTGTTACTTGTTGAATCATGATGAGACAATCACCTATGTTTTCTCTCTCTTTTGACATAATTGAAGTATGCATGTGGAATTTATCCTTTGATATTTAGTTGACCTCTTTAAGTATCAAATCCTGGTATTTTTCATATGATATCACTTCCAGTTGATATTGCAACTGGTTATGCAAGGAGGACGATGAAACACACGACCACCTGTTCTTTGGATGTAGTTACTCTAGCTATGTTTGGTGGAGATGGGCCCTAAAGAGCAGATGGGGTGGTCGACTGCCTAGGAGATTAGATATTGTGATGGAGTGGATCCAGCTTCGGGCTGGCTACAACAAGCACATGGTGGCGTTCGACGCTCTGGGCCTGGCTGCCATTGTCTATGGGATATGGCATGAGAGGAACACCAGACTGCATGGTGGCTGCGAAACTGACAAGTTTTTGTTTTTTGACAACTTGACAGAAAGGTTGGGCACTCTCTGTAGAGCCAAACCTATGATCTATGAAGGTTTGGACCCGGTCACCAAAACACAATGGGGGGTTTTTGTAGTCTCTCACCCTCTGTATAGTATAAGCTCACCTATACATGTTTTTTGACATAGTAATATTTTACCTTATCCAAAAAAAAGATATTGCAATATGGTTTCTAATATTTGTATTTCTAATGTTATATTCTATTTGGCGAGATTGAATAATGTCTTACCATTTAAAAAATAGAAAACCCAAAATTTTAATGTGATGGCATATCATTGTTTGAAGTATATCTAAATTGTGAATATAATCTACTTGATCCATTCTTCTGGAGTAACTGTAGAATAGCGTCCTTTGTGAAAAGTCTGACTAAACCGTAATATTTCTTCCCTCTATGTATGCATGCATTTATTATGACTTGCATAACATAATCAATTGTTACACTTAAGGTGGTTATGCCTATAGTGTCTTTTGGAATTTGGTGGTGATGCTTATTCCGTATTTTTTGGGTGGTAATGTCTGTTATATTATTGTTGAAACTAAGTAGTGATGCATGTTTCTAATTGATTTCCTAGTGATGCCCTATAACAACCCCTACCCATGTTATCCTCAATTAAGGTGGACCAAGAGGGAAAGGGCCATTTCCACAATACATGATCAAGGTTTAGCAAATAACCTGAAATAATTATATATTTTTACTAAATGGAGAAGAGTTTGAACAATATGAAAGGTAGACTCTCCACTAAGGAGTTACATGATATGGTAATATAGAAATTTGCAACATGAAATACAAACTATCT
Source organism: Alisma plantago-aquatica (assembly GCA_963693085.1). NCBI lineage: Eukaryota > Viridiplantae > Streptophyta > Magnoliopsida > Alismatales > Alismataceae > Alisma > Alisma plantago-aquatica. The sequence goes on along the minus strand of OY856413.1, from coordinate 312,414,312 downwards.
ATCTAAATCCTCCATAACTACTTTAGATCTTTTCTTCGGTGCCTTCTTCTCTGGTTGTCCATATTTCATCATACTTGAAAAATGATAGAAGATTAACCTTAAATGTCATGAAACAAAAACACGATAAGTATAACAAGTTATACTGATATGTGGGGGAAAATATTCATATGTAGGTGTAATAATATAATCAACCATGAAAACAATTATGATTACAAATCTAAACAATCATTTTCTTGTCTTAACCTCACCACCCTTATCTTCTTTTATCGATGGTATGTCATCTCTAAGGGGACCCACTTTATGGGGGACCCTCTCTAAGTGTTTGGTCCTTGAGGTGGACATATCATAACTTCCCTATCCTAGGCTTGGTTTCATACACATGCCTTTCTTTTTGAGTTTGGCCTAAGGTGACCTTCCATTCCAGGCTTGATCACCAGTCATCCCCATGATGAATTTATTCACCCCCGTGCTCTTTAAATCACCAAAGGTGGATACATGATTTGGGTAGGTTATAGTTATATAAGATAATATCCATTGTGACTTTATAGTTTGTAGGAATTTAAATAAACAAGCAACAATTTATTTGTAATCAATCCGGGAAACCTAAAAAACCATGGAAGTCATTTAAATTGAGCAGTCATACGCATAACTATATACCTTTCTCAAAAGTGATCAAAGTCCAAGCAATAAATGCAGATTGAGAGCAATTAAGCAATCTCCCTAAAATTAGTGCATAAAAACTAAGTTTCACTAATTTGTCCAAAATCTATCATTAAGACTAACTTGGAATCTAAGTTAGGGTTTGAGGTTCAACTTAGGGTTTCATTAGGGTTTTGACTTCCTAAACCCTAATTATCACTTTAATGCCTTTTTAACTTGCAAACCCTAAACTTGGTGTTTGATGCATCATTAAACCCTAGTTAGGTCAAAGATGTCTCTTTTATCCAAAATGACCCAACTTTATCTATTTAAGTCATTTAAACATGATATGATCATCAAAAAATTAGGGTTTTAATACATTTAACATCTTAAAGATAGAAACTTTAGGAACTTTTAGAATTAGATACAAATTTAGGTCTTGGAACTATTTTTATTACATTCCTTGCATTTTTTGATCAATTTTTCATATATGATATGTTACCATGGGACCATCCTACTAATTATTGTGATTTTTAGAAAATAAACATATTTTGACCAATCACAAGATGCCACCTAGGCAGCAAGTCCCGAGTCCTGGCGTCGCCAACTCGACTGAGCTGACCAATGGAGTCATGCCACGTCAGGGGTCTGTGCTTGCATGGACTCGCTTAAATAGGAGAGAAAAAGACTAGGGAGCCCTTACTGGTTCTAAAGAGAAGTTGAGGGTAAAGAAGTAAAATCCCCATACATCGTCTTTAAACTATGCTCCTCTCACGTGAGCAAACGATAGACTTGCCAGTTGACTTCATGATCCAGGTCCCCTCAACGATTAACTCGACTACCACAACCTTCACCATGTTCCCTCGAACTTGATGAGGGCTTCAATTGTTCGGGGGATGGCAAGAGTTGCTGGGGAAACAAAGTGATATTTTTGGTGAGGTAGCAAGGAGAGGTGGAGGTTAAGGACATGTATGGGAAGAAATTGGAGGAAGGGAAAGATGCGCAAAGTCGAGCAAAGTCTCACGAGCAAACTTTTAGTATCACAGAGGGTCATTAGGCCTCTATTTATATTGAACTATGACAGTGGGGTTTCTCCTAGTATTGTGAATTGGCAAAATCCTTAATTGCCTTCCATAGGTGTCAAATCCTAGGTTAGGTAGGTTCACATTGATATAACAAAGTCACCAAACTACTTTTCAGAATCACTCGATTGCTGATGAATGAGATGAGAGCAAAGGAAAGAGTTAGGTCACTGTTCTGACTTGCCTTTTCTGGCACGAGGTAGATGATGACTTGGTCATCATTGAATCTTGATCCAATGAATATCAAGGCATGTGACATATCAAAATATTTGGGTATAGTTCTAATATGAACATGATTCTATGATATTTAATGTATATTCCTATTAATTCATATACTCTAGGATTTCTAGAAAGATCCATATCTCTCACTCCTTTAATCCTTTTAATCCCAATTTTGAAGGAAATTTTTAATGACTTTATTCAAGTATGGGAGAGATTTGAGGCCAAAATACTTAACTTAAAAGGCTTTTTCTTAATCTCGAAGTCTCCTTCTTATTTCATGTATTGAATGCATTAAATCAATTCCTTTCTCTCTCTACCTTTTCCATATCTCTTATTTTGATTACTTTCCTTAATTAAAACAATGTGGAAATGAAACCAACCCATTAGTGGGCTTCCATACCACTTTTTTAGAGAATTCCACATCATTTCAAAAGTACATTATTAATTATCCTTTATATTTTTCATTTCACTAAATGTTGGATTTTCTTTATTCCTTTTTCTACATACTCATTATTGGTTTATTAAAGAAAGTAAGAACCACAAAATTCATAGAAAAAGGGAAATTTGTAAAAGAAAACCCTCCTTTTTAACAAAGCACATCAAGTTTCCAATATATCATTTTTATTCAAATAATTGCATTTCAATTATCTAAATACATGTGAAAAACCACGTATAACATGCCCTTTAGTAATTTTTGGGTAGTGACACCTATTGTTTGATGTGGTGATGCCTATGTATTCTATATTGGCTGGCGATGCCCATTAGGTTTCAGTGTTAATGCTATGAACACATTGTTTATTTTATTCTACTCTTTTCATAATAGATTGCACACTAATCTCTATTGTGAATTATATTGAATATCAATATTTAACTTCATTCCTTTAGATTTGAATATAATATGTGAATAATACTTTTACATGCATTATGATGATTTTCCCAATTCAACTTATATGATGTAATTTTCCTTATATTTTTCCAATTCCCTATTAGTGCACATACCATCATTTGCTGATAAATTTCCAACTTTCTTCTCATGTGGGGTTTGTTTATACCCTTAAGTTAAAGAAGACTTTGGTACCTATACAGGTGTAGTTGTTGTTCCTTGAGATATAGAGTTGAAGTAGCCAAATTACCCTTTGCATATACTAAAGTGTTATGACTTCTACCTTATGTATTCACTCGTATGGGCACCGACATTGTAATCTTATGAAATGGTATAGTTATGAATATTTTCCTATTGCTATATTGTGATGTAATGAACATACTAAATTAAATGCATTAGATCATATTCCCATATGAAAATTTAATGCCAAAGTTTGTCATTGAGACTATTCATGTTATCCGATTGTGTAAGGAGTGGATTCCCTATCAAGTCTCAGTTTTCACACAACCCTATAAATGAGGCACCGTGTGGTAAAAAAGGAGGTGTAAATTAAAAATGTGACACAATATCATAAAAATGAGGTGCTAGACTTCAGATTATGATGTCCTATCATAAAAATGAGATGCCATGTCATAAAAAAGGTGTTGTACCTTATGAATGAGGTATAAGATCATACAAGTAAGGAACTATAGCCTCAAAATGAGGCTTTACAGCTTATAAATGAGGGTGCACATCTAAAAATGAGTTACTATAGCATAAAATTATGTGTTGTAGCTTAGAAATAAGGTTGTATCATAAAAATGAAGCATTGCATTGTAATAATGAGGCACTACAACTATGAAATGAGGATCTAAGTGAGATAATGAGGTGTGACCATTACTTCCCTCATCTTTCCAATTACTTCATGCATCTCCCCCATTACTTTTCACCTTACCACACCCCTCTCTCCAATTACTTCACTTCTCTCCCCCATAGTTACTCTCCTATCCTCTAATTACTTAGCACCTATCCCCCCTTACTTCCGTACTCACTTCACTCCTATCCCCATTACTTATTCCTTCACACTTTCCCCTACTCCATTACTTCCCACTCCCATTACTTACCTTGTGACTTTCTTCCTCTCATCTCGTTACTTCCCTCCTCACTCCCTTCCTCCTTTATTTTCTCTCATTTAGTGAGGTGTATGCACTATCTCTTCCCTCTCCCCCCTTCCACTCTATGACGTCCCCAAGTTTTCAACACATTGGCACATGTGTAGCATTCAAATTGAAACCCTCACCTAAGCAAAATGAATATATATATGCTAGCTCAATAAACCCTTTGATTTAAAAAATTGCTTCATATACATATATAGAACCCAAAATGAAACTCTGAGATCAGACTGAAACTTATCATGTATGATTATATGTATATGATCCCTATATGGTAAACCCTAATTTTATTAATGTATCATTTAATAGGGTGATTGCATATTTAATGATTTATTAAATCTATTCATAAGATGATGTATTATGAATATGACATCAATAATCAAATTTAAAAACAAGTATCAAAATAAATATGATAGGATATATAATAACAAAGCTGAATCCTAAAATGGAACCAACTTGGGTTAATGATGAGAATCTAGTGCATGTCATATGTGCACTTGCCATAATAAGGATTTGACCAAGGTTGTATAGTTGACTTGAGGAATATGATGAAAATGATATCTCTACACATGGTACATTATCTCTTACTTGGCCTACTATATGGTATGGTTGTATTATATCTGTACAAAAATACTTGGCATATAATATTGGAAGAAATGAGCATTCTAGTATGGTACTTTGCTTGATTTTCTATACATATAATTTAACACATGAAACATAATATATTCAATCCATTATATGAAACCAGTAAACTCTTTGGTACTACTAGGATTGTCGTGACCTAACTCTTTGGTAGCTACTCACATTGTACATATGATCTATTTTTTTGTGGGCGATCATAAAGGCCTTAAATGTCAAACCTTTGAGAGTTGAAAGAATGCATAAAACCTTTGGCAGTAAATGCATGGATATACAATGAAAATGTGCTCAAAATATGTGTTCCCTTTTGGAGATGGATATCTTTCTTCAAAAAGGCTTTTGGTATACACATTACTACCAAGGCATATTTCATGTAGATGTTCTCAATTTTCCATGATGCACACTCAAAACACTTGTGCTGACGTGTATCACTTTTTATGATTGTAGGTGTTGTTTCTATATGATCTTTTGATCATTAATAGTTGAGAGTTGTGGCAAGAATATGTATATGTGGACCCATTGTCTAGCATGTGCATATGTAAAATATTCCTATTCAATGGGTAAGATCAAATTGTAACAATTCATATTATAATTATATGTTTAATGGTGATCATTGTGGTTATGGTTTATTTTTTCATGTGCATATACTACTAGACATTTTTTTTCTAACTTCCTCTATTTTTCTACTTCTTGGCCTAGTGTGCAAAGTTCAAAATTTATATTCTCTATTGGGTGAGGATTTCAATTTGGATGTCACATGCTTGTTCAAGGTGTTGAAAATATGGGGATGTCATAGGATCATTCTCTCTCTAGATACTACCCACCAAGCACCTAACAACCACTCACCCTCCCATTAACTGCACCTATCAAATCACTCAACAAAGCCACTATCAACTCCTCTAAAAAATTCTCAATACCTCCCAAAACCACCTCACCTCGTGATTAACACACTTGCATGATGCAATCTTCACGTAGCAAGATGAGTTTTTTAATATTTCATGAGATGTAAGATGCTTTTCTACTTAATACTCACTTACAATGGACTTGGAAACTCAAATATATCTTTATATGTCAAATTTTTTTGCAAAACACATTTCTTCTTTAGTATTTTTTTTGAAACCAAAAGCGTCATACAAAGTCAAACTTCTTTACTGACTTTTGGGTGTGCACATGGTACAATCATACATAAAAGACGGTCACATGTGCCTTGTGATTTCTTTGTTGGGATGATGAGTAATCTATGTCATCCTCTTCCTTCTATTTTGACTTCATGTGAGAGTTTTGGGGACTTTTTAGCCAACTCCTCAACGTAATTTGATTTCAAATATCTCATAGAACCTATAACATCCTAGTATGCCTATGATATCTTGAATTCTCTCTCTCATTCAACTGATGTACATCTTGACTCATTAGGTGCTCTATTTTTTCAATAACAGTACCCCCACTTTTATGACTTGCTCTATTTTTTCAATAAAAGTAACCCCCACTTTTATGATTTTGAGTCACATTGTGCTCCATTGATGAGTCAAATTTCATTAAATGACACTTTGTGCTTACATTGACATAGTTAACTATATAATCACACTTTTAAAAATGAATTTTCAAAATTGATTAACCTCAACATTAATTCTTGGGTTCCAAAATGTTAATATAGGAAGTAGACAAAATTTGTGAACAAACGGTGAAAATTTCATTCAAATTGGACAATTTGAGAGCTGAATTTTACAAAGTTGTCAAAGAAAGACATTTTTAAATTGACTCAAACAACTCAACTATCCATGTCACTCCCTATCATTCTATGGCAGGGCTTCATTTTAGAGAAGAGGCCCTCATGTTGTCTTTTACCTTGTGTTACACAAAATACATATCCTTTCTGGTCCCTTTTACATTGTCAAATGCTGCACCTCAAGCTCCGATTACTTAAATTTATGAGTTTGTTTTGTTCCTCACATCTTTTTCTTTACTTCCCTCATCATTTCTACCAGTTTTCCTACCCTCTGCTCCTTCTTTTTATTCCCCCACCACCAACACCATCATGGTGGCCCCTCACTTTGGTGAGCTGCTGTAGCGTCAATATAACACATGTCCTCATGCTGAGACCTTGTATGGGTTCACAAGGTTTTATCACTACTCAACAACACCATACTGTGTGCTAGTCCCCTCACATCCAAAACTTGGCTACAACTCTAACAGTCTTGCTTGGAGTAGCGTTGCCGCAGAGAGAAGGCTCAAGATCCTTACTTTGGAGCAGTTGGGTGCCTGGGAACAATGGCTCGAGCAGTCCTGGGAAGATCCAATGATGCAGACCTGACCCATCTAGGGAGATGGGGTCTTCAACACCTCACCCTGGATGATGCATGTCAAGCAGACGCAAATCCAATATCCAAAGGCTCTCGTTGATCCCATGATTTTTGGTAACCATCTCGAGTTTCCATATAGTTTCTATTCAAGGCCTTCTTAAATGTCTTTCTCTTATCTCCCTTGGTTAAAATAGGACTTACAATATACAAAATTGATCAATAAAATGATATCTACCACTTAGAAATATGTTTAGGTCCCATTTATGCTTGTATCTCCACTGATACTCCAAAATGCATGCTTTCTATGTATTTTAAAAGTGTTTTATGCTATTAAATGCACGATCTTGCTCTTTTGTGCTCCAAAACACTATCTTAGTCTATATAAATCTGGAACATATTGATACATCAAGATTATAAATTTGTATATCCTTGTATCCCAAATGGTCCAATGTTTCTTATATGGCCTGAAATGGGTTCTTATGCTAAAGATAAATTCTTTAATGCCTAATCTTATTTAAATGTGCCCTAAATCTTTATGCTTGATGAAAATTAGTGGTTTCCAAAGTATGTTGGACTTAGATTCGAACTTGCTCATACTAGCATATATTTTGATTAATGATGTACCTTGAACCTTGAAATATGCTTTATATGGATACATTGATGTTGGATTTGAAACTCTCACTTTTAGAGATTTTATGTACATAATGATTATATGACCTCTAAATCATTATCTTCTCATAACTTTTACCCCTAGCTTCCTTATGAATGGTTCATGTGCCCTAGTGTGATTAATTTCCCCAATATAAGCATAAAATGCAATCTGTGTTGCATGTTGACGAGCTTTACTCTTATGCAAATATCACCCTAATTATCATCCATGCCATATAATACCTGTGAATTAGTAACTTTTGGTCCATTTATGATACCTAACTCAAATAGACCCTATATATGATCTAATGATGACAATCCTACATGATGATGACTCGAAATGACTAGTTTGACTATGTTGATGCTTATGCTCTTCTTCTTGCTTGAGTCCTAAGATCACTCCACCCAAGATATTTTAACCCTTATATTATGATCCCTACTATTAGTTGTGACGTGTCACCTTAAGTTCTAGATGAATCCATGATGTATTATGTATCTTGATAATGAACTTGCATGACTAGTCAAGATGTTGAAGCATATGTTGAAGGAAAAGAGTACCTAGACTTATGTGACACATCCAACCCCCATGTTAATGATTAATGAACCTAATCTTGCCAATGTTAATCCTAGTGCAACTTTTTACAATCTCATGATCTCTTTTTTGATTCAATTGCCGCGATCTAGTCAAGATTACTACATATTTTTTTTAATCAAGTTGTTAATCTTGTGCTTTAAGCAAGGTATGCTTTATCCTCTTAATGGTCAGACTAGTGGTATTGAACTTGCTTGTATGTATTCATTCTTAAGCTATTTGGATTTCTATACTTGTTTGAACTGATTCTTCCCTATGATTAGTATATTCATTTCGATTGAACTACAATGAACAAAAGCTTGAACGTAATTGAACTTGTCCAATGTATGGACCTTATGCACCTGTCTAAATTCTTGGGGTAAGGGCACAAGGTATGTTGGAATATTGTTATCTCATTGACTTTGGTCTTGAGGCCCCTCACATATTAACATGATGAAATTTAGGCTTTGAGCCTCAAATGCCCCTCATGGACCTTCATTTGGAAAGTAGGTCAAATGGCCATAACATGTTGTTTAGTATAATGGAAATGCATTAATAAGAAAGTCTTTAATGTTGTCTATTTAATTCCTGCTATTATATTTAGTTTTTCCAAGCATATATGTTCTCGTAAACCTATGAGTTTATGTATTTTATAGCGTACATAGCACAATTGTATTGATTTGTACCAATTTTAGATTTAGGTAACAAGTAGACTAAGCCTCTTGTACTCTGATCATCCCTTTTGCTCTTTTATGATAATCTTCTACTCTTACTCTATTGATATCATCTAATTTTGTGCAAATGAAACATTCACACGGTTGATATACATGACTAAGATCTTATGTATCTTATGTCATGCACTAATTTTGTTTCTTTGGTATGCCATGTTGTCTCCTTCCTTAGTTATCTATCTTGTTGGTTGTAGTTTTATTCATGCATTTGTTATGTGATCCACTCTAGGGACGCATGCCAGGTTCACTCGCCTTTAGTTGTGTATCCATTAGGAGTGTGGATTTAGGGTAATAAACAGTTCCGTGATAAATGGTATTAGAACAATCACATATCCACTATGCATGTTTAATAACCCAATTCCACCTACCTTAGAGAGTCTTCTAGAAAATAATTTATTCTCTAAGGACTACCCTAATCCACCCATTATCTGATAATTAGTTAGTTTCTCACTCCTCATGTGATCCATCTCATTAAAATTTATTACGTGATTTCTCAATTGTGGGTAGCTTATGTATGGGGAAAACTAAAATTTGAATGAATTTCTATGATTTGAACTTAATTTGAAAACTCAATTTTGACTAATGGAAAGTACTCTTTGGAGTTAAGTACTCATGTATGACCCCAAAAATCATGTTAATCCAACTTTACCAAATCCGGATTACATGCTTCTTATGTTTGAGGTAAATGATAATAATCTTGATATGATAAAATAAGGAGGAATTATACCTTATGCCTCCGACTGATGAGGTCCCTATTTGATCAAGTACATATTTCCCTATTGTTGATTTAAATATCAAACATAGTTAAGAAAACTCTTTCCCCTATTTTGATATGTATCATGATATTTGGAATGACTATGTTTTTGTACTCTCAAAACCATGATGAAGGAATTTAATACAAGAGGATGTTCCCCTATTGATTTCTATGCCTACATGTAATCTTGATTTTCAACGATATGATGGATACATATCTCAATCATGCAATATTATGCTCAAACTCTTGAGTTTCTAATTTGACTTCTTGATTTCCAAAGAAATCCTTACATTGATCATGAAATGAAGGCAACACAATTATGACATTGATCTTGCAAAATCATGAAACATGGTTACCTTGTTATGATCTTGAAACCTTTGATCTCTTGACCTAGTGGAATATGATTTGATAATTGATACTCTCCCTATTTGGATATGGTGGATGACTCATGACTAATGTAGAGTAATGTGCTAGATCAAGGTGGTAGTTGACTTATGACTCCCCTAACCTAGGTCGAATACTTATTATGACTACCTATAAATTTTCATCTTATGGAATATTTAGAGTTTGTACCTCTTCCACACGATTTTTATTTCTTGACCTAAGTTTCTAATAGGTTAAATCCATGATGATATTTATACTCGATCTTGAAGCTCAATTTAATGATGATCTTGAAATATGACGTTGTTGATTATAGCTTGTAATTGACTTCCTAGAAAGACTTAGGTCAAGATCATTCATCACTCTTGATACCGTGGTAATGAAATTTTGAAATGCTACTTCAATAATTCTTGATACATTGTAATATTTCTGATTGATTAATGTATATGGATGAATGATCATCCTAAGTTATAAATAGGAATCTAAACCCTAACTTTAAAATATTTGGACATATGACTTGGATGTTAAAACTTTGACTCTTGATATTGATGTATGAAGTCTTATCTCATAGATATTTCTCTTGATGTTAATTTGACTCCTATGACCACCCTATTTGGATCTTGAGATCACACATGATATATGATTGATGACTTTCATGTTCCCATATATCAAAAGAATTGAAATGATGATTACATCAATTCTCTCAATTTATGACTTAAGGTGGGCTCTCATGTGGACTAGGGTGTGACCTTCCATTGGTCTTAAGCACACAATCATGATATTGAAATATGTTGTCTATTACAAATTATTGATATAGGAAATCTCAATCATAATTACAATCCCACCTAGGGCAATATAGAAGGTAGGGCCCTAAATACTGGGAATAAAAGTCATGCTCTACTTTTGATTTAAAAAGCTGTATTTGTTTGACCAAAAATGCGATCTCTACAAATTTTTGATTTATAGGACAATCTCTCTAAATTGCGACTCATGTAATGATCTTCGCTAATTTGATGATCTATGTGACTATGTGTTTCCTATGATGCTCAATTTCTCAACTTTTAAAATGTTGCTAATGTTGAAGGAATTCAAAATTGATTATGATATAGAGTATGAAAACCCAATCTCAGTTTACAATTTGATTTGATTTTGGTGACAAAATTTCAAACCCAATCTCAGTTTACAATTTGATCTAATTTGGGACAAAATTTCTTTCAAGGTGAGGAGGATGTGACAATCTTTCTATCTCATTCAACTGATATATATATTGACTCATTAGATGCTCTATTATTTTCAATAACCTCCATCACCCCAATTGTATGACTTTGAGTCACATTATGCTCAATTGTTGAGTTGGATTTGATTAAATGTCACTTTGTGCTTATATTGATTATAGTTAAGTGCATAATCACACTTTTGAAAATAAATTTTAGAAATTCATTACACTCAACATTATCACATGGGATAAATCCAATTTGGAGTGACTATATAAGGTTGTCTAGAAGAAATGTGTTATCAATAGTAGGAACATTCCAATGCTTAGCAACAAGCAAAAATAGCAACACAGGTTTAGCTATACGGGGAGTGAGGAGTGGTTATAATAAAGATAGCCAATCAAGGTGTACCCTGAAAACTCCCCTCTATTTATATTTCCTATTATTTGTTGATTTCTTTAAAGCAAGGTTCATCGCCAACAAGAAGGAGATTTTTAATATAAGAAGTAGACGAAATTTTGAACCAATGATGAAAATTTCATACAAATTATAGTTACAGCGTGGGATACACAAATTTTATGAGGTTGTCAAAGAAATACACTTTTTGAATTGACTTAAATAACTCAGTGATCCATGGCAGTCTCTCTCGACCGATGAGAACACTCCATTTTGGAGTAGATGATCCACTCACTCAGCCCTTGCACTGAATTGTTGTTATTAGTGGACCCAAATCTAATGGTCCTCATGTTGTCTTTAACCTTGGGCCAGACATGGAACATGCTTTTCCAACCCCTTTTTCCTTGGCCAATACGACACCTCGACCCCCAATTTATTATATGTATGAGTCCATTTTGTTCCTCACTTCTTTTCCTTCACCTCTTCCATCATTTTTTCCATTTTCCTACCCTCTTTCCCTTCTCCTCCCCACCACCAACAACAACACCATGGATTCCCTCACTCCAACAAGTTGTTTCAGCATGAATACTATACCTTTCTTCATGCTGAGACCTTATATGAGTTTGCAAGGTCGAAGCACAATCCAAAAGAACCATACATGCTGCCAGTCCCCTCTTATCCACAACTTGTCCATGACTCCAACGAGCCTGCTCATAGCAGTTCCTCCATAGAGACATGGCTCAAGACCCACACTCACAAGCCACTGGTGCCTGGAAACAATGCCCCAAGCTCACCTGGGACAATTCAACATCACAAGCCTGACCCATCTAGGGAGGTCGGGTTTCCAACAACCCCCGTGCCTTGGGGTCCATGGATCCCAGCTCCAAGGGCTCTTATTGATCACATGATTTTTGGTAACTATATCGAGTTTCCCTACAGTTTCCATTTAAAACCTTCAAAAATGTTTTTCTCCTAGCTCCCTTGGACACAATAGGACTTCCAATATACCAAATTGGATCGAGACAACTAGATCTACCACCTAAAAACACTCTCTGGTCACATTTATGCTTGCATCTGAACTAATAATCCAAAATTCTTGCTTTCTATGTCCTGTTTATGTGTTTAATGCTACTAAATGCACAATCACGCTCATTTATGCTCCAAAACCCTATCTTTGTCTAATATATGTAACTTGAACAACTTGATACATAAAGATTCGAAGTTTGTACATCTTTGTATCCTAAATGGTCCAATGTTTCTTATATGACCTAAAATGGGCTCTTTAGCTAAAGATCGCTTCTTAAATGTCATTAAACTTGTTCATACTAGAGTTCTATTTTGACTTAATGTTGTACCTTGAACCTTGAAACATGATTTATATGGATACATTAGTGTTTAATATCAAACCTTGCTCACATGTAGTTATTTTATGTCCAAAATGATTATGTGACCTCTAAATCAGTAATTTCTCATGTCTTGTGCCTCTAACTTCTTTATGAATCATTCACATGCTCTAATATGGCTAAATGCCCTAATCTAGACATGGAATGTGACCTATGTTGGATTTTGATATTTGGAGCTTTACTCCTATGCAAATATTTCCCTAATGATCATCCATGTTATGTAGTACTTTCAAATTTATAAATTTATGATCATTATGACACCTAACTCAAGTAGACCCCATCTATACTATAATTATGAAAATCTTACATGATGATGACTTAAAATAACTAATTTGACTATGTTGATTCTTATGTTGTTCTTCTTAATTGAATCTTAAGATCACTCCATCTAAGTTCTTGCAACCCTTATATTATGATCCCTAATCTTAGTTGTGAGTCACCATAAGTTCTAGATTAATCCATAATGTATGATGTATCTTGATAATGACCTTAAATGACTAGTTGAGATTTTGAAGCCTATCTTGATGGAGAAGAGTACCTAGACTTAGGTGACACATCCAACCATCATGTTAATGATCAATGAAACTAATATTTCTGAGGTTAATCCTATTGTACATTCTTATAATCTCAGTATATCTTTATTAACTTAATTTCCATAATCTACTCAAGCTTGGTATTGATGATTTTCTAAATCTAATTATTAATTTTGTGCCCTAGTCAAGGTATGCTTTATCTGCCCATTGTCCTGACTAGTGGTATTGAACTTGTTTGTATGTTTGTATGCTTAAACTTCTAGGATTGTTATACTTGTTTGAGATACTTGTTCCCTATGATTAGTGCATTTGTTTTGCTTGAAATATTTTGAACACATCTTGAACATAACTAAACTTGTCCATTTTACAACCTTCTGCGCCTTTGTGAATTCTCAAGATAAGGGCACAAGACATGTTGAAAAAGCATTCGGTCATTGACTTTGGTCTTGAGGTCCCTCACATAGAAAAGGGTGACATTTTGGTTTTGAGCCTCAAATGCCTCTCATGGACCTTTGCTTTGGGAAGCATGTCAAATGGCCATAAAATGTTGTTTAGTGTAATGAAATTTATATAAAACATGCTTGTGTGTTAATTAAAAGTTTTTAATGTTGTTTATTTCTTTCTTGCTATTATATTATGTTTTTATAAGAATTTATGTTCTTTCAAACATGTGAATTTATGTATTTTATAGATTAATCAATATAGTTGTGCTAATGTGTACTTATTTGATAATATTAGGTAACAAGTAAACTAATAATCTCGTACTGTGATTGTTGCTTTTGCTCTTTTTATGATAATCTATTGCTCTTACTATATTAGATTCATCTAATGTCATGCAAATGAAACACTCACATTGTCGATATATGGGACTAAGGGATCTTATGTCAATACTAGTTTAGTTTCTTTGATATTCCATGTCGTCTCTTTTCTTAGTTATCTATCTTGTTGGTTGTGGTTTAATTCATGCATATGTTGTGTGATCCATTCTAGGGAGGGATGCCTAGATCCACTTGCCTTTGGCTGTGTAAGCATTAGGAGTGTGTATTTAGGGTAGTAAATGGTTCTGTGACAATTCCATTGTAAGGTTACTCACTAAAAAACATCAAATTACACTACTATACGTCACTAACCAACTAATTATGTAACACAATCAAAATTCTAGATTCATTTCCACAAGAAATGCATGAAAGGTCCAACTTTTGTTCACCTTTCATAGGCAACTTTGTAAGGTGAAGTTTAGTAACCACCATCACAACATATATACAAAACATATGTTAGTAACACAATCACAACATGTGCATCTATACAAGTCATGCAAGACAAAAATATAACTCGTAGATACGACCAATCAAATACACATACCCCAAACTTGAGAGTACTGCGACAAATCTTAGACACACTACAATGATCTTCACCAACATCCAAGATACTTATGTCCCCTAGAAAAGGGGTCCTTGTTGGTATGTATGCCCTGAGAGACAATCATATTATGATTAGATTGGCATACATCATGATTGATTTGATAAATATCAAAGGCAAGTTTCCAATTTATTCTAGCTCAATGGATTGTGAGATAAATGATGGAGCATAATGAATGTCTAAGAATGAAAATACTCAATGACGTATGTCTTCAAGTATGTGACTTGAACAATGAGATCATACAGATGCTAAGAGTATGTACATTCTTGTTTATGTCCCTAATTGGATGTCATTGTGGAAGGTTGATAGACAACAATGACACATCAAGACTAGAGTGTGTGTTGGTTGATGACAGTGTCTCATTAGTGATGATATATGATATCAAGCCAAGCACATAGATACATGTTAGAGAACACAATGAGAATGATACATGAAACCATGACATTGGTAGTCAAAATCATCTCTCATAGTGATGGTGGTGTTTGTGATTCTTAGACGTGAAATCACTGCACTCGTTGAATGTGATTGGGTAAACTTTGACATCATCAACAGTAGTCCTGAAACATGGGTTGTTGTAACGGTGATGATTGGGTGGCTTTAATGCATGAGATAGATTGTGAGTGATAGATATGGGATTTGTCCCTCCTAAGGGAGTATGCCGCCAGGCCACTTGATAAGCACGACTGAGAAAGGCATGCACATACACATGTGAATTAATATATGATATTGATGTCACACATATCTTAGACAAATTGATCTAGTTCAAGAAACATGAATGAATGTTGAAAGGATGACAACTCCATGCCTTGAGTTCATCCAGGATATCAGAGACAAAGGAATTATACATTCACGGGAACACCAATCACATACTGTAGGATTTAAAGTTGTTATCCAACTTTCCTTTTCACTTGGGTAGCACTGATGTGCGACTAAGCACCACTCTTTGCTTGTGATGTCATAAGCTAGTTATGGACATTCACTGCCAATGTGAAATGGGACCTATAGAATCACACACAAAGGATTAACCTGGAAGAGGAGTTTATCCATGAATGATTTTTGGATTGATTACTAAAGTGTTTAGGTACTCAATCAAACATTCAATCAATAGGCTTGTCTCAGAATCATCAAGTTCAAGTGTTGAACCAACTGATTTGAGTGTCAGATTGATTGAGAACCAAATTGACTGTGTTCTGCACAACCTGGACCACCAACCGACCAGTTCACTAGGTGAACCGATCGGCTCATGGCCAATGAAATGACCGGTTCATTCTGCTAAACTGATCAGTTCATGTGTCCAAACAAGCAATGTTGGATTTTCCTGATTTCTAAGAAAAAAGGTTTTTCATTTAACTTGTTCAATTCAATTGGGGCAAGAATTAATATTTGTGTTAATTAGAAATGAACAAGGAAAGTCAATTGTGGGCAAGTCTGAGAAGTGAAACGACTGGTTCACTAAGTGAACTGACCGGTTCACACTCCCAAGCAATCGATTCACAAGTGAACCGATAGGCTCACCTTGCCAAATGACCGTTTCACTTATGAAACGACCGGTTTGCCTACTGAAGTGCAAATTATTCATGGAAATTCCAGACCCTTCTACTCCCGCATATAATGGGAATCCTGACCCTGCCCTCTACTATAAATAGAGGGGTATAGGGGGCTTCTCCAGAGACACAACTTAGAACATCAGTTGCTCTGTAAAGTTGTTGTCCTCTCTGATTGTGGTAACTAAGAGAGCCCAAGCAAGTTCTACCCATCTAGGGAGGAACATCGAGGGAAAGACAACTGTAGAAATGCAACTGATTGTGGGAGAGTGTGTTGGTGACTAGTACACCAACAGAAGGGGACAACTCCTTCTAGTCTGTTCTTTAGGATGAATAGAGTTTTCGGTATTCCATATGGACTATCTATAGAGGCGGGAGACTTCTTCCGCTCGGGAGGACGACAGTCAACCACAGTATGGGTCAAGACCAAGAGCTACACAAACACCGTCGAAGATAGGTGGTTGAAGACCACACTAGCTGTGAGATATTGTCGCTGAGCAAGCTTAGGACCATGTATATCTTGCTAAAACCATCCTTCCCACTACATAGATGTTGATGCGATCTGCTGGTAATGGGTTTAAAGTCAAGTAAAGTTTTTATTTTCGCTGCCTACTCTGACCATGTAAAACCCAACAGTGGTATCCGAACCACGTCAACATGCTATGTTTTGGGGTAATCAATATGATTGGATTTTGGTTTTAGTGCCTTTTATCTATTGCATATGATGCAAATATTTAATGTGAATATCCAATTAATACCACATGATCCCAAACTAATATATACATATATGATATGGTATATATGCAATCGATACATGTCGCCCTAAAATGGTTTTGATGGTGGATGTGTAGCATGGTTATTGCCTATAAACCCTATGTGCATGTGTGTGGTTGGTTATGGGTGTTTGCATCTCGGTATGCACACTGATCCCTCTTCTTCTATTTTGGATGTAACTCTAGATAACTCGAGATTCTCTTCTACCTTTGCTCCCCTCGAGTGTAACTCGAGGTTTCATAAAGATTATGTAAAATAGGAGTAGATTTATTTCTTGTTATGATGAAGACTGAAGATGACCACTTGATGGACTGAGATGACCAATTGAGGAGCAGTTGGTGGCCTGACGAAGAGCTCGACGACCTGGAAAGCTGACCGTTTGAAGGAGCCAGACGATCGGTTGGCGACAACCAACCAACCGACTAGGAGGCGAGCCGATTAGTCATAGGATGAGATGATCAACCCATAATGGCCTAGGAATAGATCTTCATCAACAACATGTTGCATGTGATGTGGATCTTAGATGACCGTAGTTCCTTGTGGCTCCAAGGAACTACAATAGGATGTCCATAATCATTACTTTATCATTATTTCATGTTTTCATTTATGGGATATAACATGTATATGATACATACTATATATGTGGTGATTGGATACTTATATGCATATATAAGAATATTAAAACCCCTCAACAAAATATTAAGTTTAAGATGCCTTCCAAAAGAAATACACATGAAAATCTTGATCAACCAAGTGTGGGCACACCCTAGCGTGTTGCACCGTCTATCTCATGGAAGTGTGATGGTGAATATGTCGGTCTGCCCTAGCAAGGTGCATATTCATTGTGTTGGCATTTGGGCCAGACTTAACAAGGTGACCTTGTTTGGATCAAGCACCTTGAAGCATAAATATGAACATGGCAAGGAGTTGTGCATGACATCTATCAAGAGTTGCATATGATGCAATTGGCAAAGGTTGCCTACTAGAAAGATTCTAGTTGTGGGTGACAGCCCTAGCTGATCCATGGCTTAGAGGAAATCAGGATCTTGCTTAATAGAAGGTTGTACACTGCAATCATATGAATTGATACTTGAGGGATATCAATTTGATCAAAGTAGTGGGAGTGAAAATTAATTAAAGACCTAATTAATATCGTCAATTTCAAATCAAATCAAGTCAAAAAGAGTTTTAGACTAAAATTGCAAATTTCCTTTTTGTAGAATGGCTTCAAACAACAATCACTTTTTGTTGAGATTGGTCCTTGAGAAGGACAAGCTAAATGGGAACAACTTCCATGACTTGTTTAGGACGTTGAGAATTGTTCTCACTCAATAGAGAAAGCTCTATGTCCTAGATAATCCAGAGCCAGAAGAACTTGCTCCCATCACACCAAATGCTAAAAGGGATGCTTACAAGAAGCATACTAAGGCTGCCATTGATGTGAAGTGCTTGATGTTGTGCTCAATGAACTATGAATTGCAGAGACAACATGAGAACATGGACGTCATTGAGATGTTTCAACATCTTAAGAACATGTATCAAGACCAAGCACGACAAGAGAGATATGATGTCTCCAAGGCATTGTTCAAGTGCGTCATGACAGAAGGAGATCCAGTAGGCCCTCACACACTCAAGATGATTGGGTATGTAGAGAACCTAACTTGATTGGGATTCCCTCTGAGCCAAGAGTTGGTTACTGATGTGATACTGCAATTGTTTCCAGAATCCTACAGTAAATTTGTGATGAACTACAACATGAAAAACTTTGACATGTGAGGACAACTGAGGCACAGATGAAGAAAGACAAACCCAAATCTACGATGATGATTAGTAGAAAGAAGGGAAAGTTTAAAGGCAAGGGCAAGGACAAAGCAAAGAAAGGTTCTGATGCTAGCCAGCAACCCAAGTCATCTTCAACTCTCAAAGCCAAGGGAAGGGTGAACAAGGGAGGAAAATGTCACCATTGTCATGAGCCAGGACATTGGAAGAGAAATTCCCCTCTCTACATAGATGAACTAAAGAAGAAGGAGGAGATGGAAGTCTCCACCTTAGGTATTATGAAATAAACTTTAAATGCTTCTTTATCTTAGGTATATGATACCACGATATAGATCTGACATATATGATGTGCATGATCTAAAAATAAGTGATGGCCTTTATGTAAGGACCAAGAAGGAACACTCATCAAGAATGGACCAAGTGTTGCTGACATAGATAGTAGTACATTTTAGTTTATTTTAGCCCAAAGGGCATGTAATAGAGTTATGAACTGCTATTTCATTTTTTCAATAAATAGAAACATTTTATTTTTGCATCTTGTAATGACAAGGATGTCTATCAATAAAGTTCATGTTTCAATTTCAAAGATATGATGTTTTATGGCAATGCCTTATTTATCTTGTGGTACTTGGTATGCATGAGATGAAATAATAATACCTAAAGGTTATTGAAGTCTCAAAAAATAAATTAGCATTATCATCTAAACAAATGAATGAGAAATTCATCTCTAGGTTCCATGTGATGGATAAAGCTAGACTCTCTTGGTTAATGAACCATTAAGAGATATGAATGTCTTGTTTATTGGGTATGATGACAAGTCAATCTTCACTAGATGTTGTGGGAGAATGACTATCCCATTAGGTACAATACATATTGATGTATATACATACCTTTTGGAGTAAATGATAATACTTCATTGAAAGTGTTCAGTGAAACACTAATATGAATATCTTGAAGTGATCAAGAATATCATAAATGAAGAACAAACTTAGTAAAAGTATTAATACTTTGATATGATCAAACTATGAGATACTTAAACCAAATGTTTGAGGACCTTGTGAGTACTATGATAATGTATCATAGAGAACTCATAATTAGGCATAATGATATCTAAATGAAAGAAGGAATCATACTCTAAATAGTAAGAACATGATCATCAAACAAATAACTGATCTTCTAGAATTCTTCTAAAGAACACGCTTTACACTAAATAAACGTACAAAAGGGAGATCGAGAATCACAAGTGTTGTGGAACCTCAAATTCCTTATGTAATAGATACACCTCATATATCTAGTAGATAACACCTTGAGCTTGATGGATAATGATATCCTACAAACTCAAAAGTGATTAATTGGTCATATGATGATGAGACAATAATCTATCTTGATGATGTTGAGGAACCATATTTTGAGTTATGGCTTGAAGCCATAAGATCCAAAATGATTTCCATGTGAACCAAATAAGGTATGACCTTAATGGTAGAACTTATAGGGATAAAACCCATAAGGGCAATTGGGTCTTAAGTGTTAAGACTGACATGGATGACATTTGAAGAGATGATTGGTTGAGATAAATTGAAGTGAGTTCAAGACATTGAACCTAATGATTTTATTTAACCAATTGCAGCGGATCATGCTTACTATTGGAACTTGAAGACTATGAAATATGGCATATGAATATTAAAACCACATTCCTAGAAAGGAATACCATGAGGCTGTGTATATGACACACCATGAAGGGTTTTATAATTCCATTAATGCAAATACAGTCTATAAGTTACAAGAGATTAATAGATATGATTGATTAAGCACACACATCTCAGAACTTGAGTCTTTACTTTGATTATATAGTCAAAAGGTTTGACTGATATATCAAAATAAAGAAGGGATATGTGATTACAAAGATTTAGTGGGAGAATATTCATATTCCACATAATGATGAGGAATAAAACGAAACTGGTGTGGAAATACCTTCTTTAAGGAATAAATAGAAATGTCCTATGTGATAGGAATAGACACCTACAAAGATAGTTCTCTAAAGTCTCTTGACCTGATAAAAGAGAGAGCATACATTGATAGTCTATACTGAAGGGTTCAGTATGCAAAGATTCAACGAGATAAAACTTGTCCATATTATATGGAGTTAGTCTCTCAGATGCCAAGTGTCCCAAATTCTTAAGAAGAATTGAAACACATAGATAGATGCCTTATGCATTAACAATTGGATCTATCATGTATGTAATCATACCATTATCTTGTATGTATTGGACATGACAAGAATATATATATATATATATATATATATATATATATATATATATATATATATATATATATATATATATGGACATGACAAGAATACACACACACACACACACACACACACACACACACACACACACACACATATATATATATATATATATATATATATATATATATATATATATATATATATATATGGACATGACAAGAACACACACACACATACATACATACATATATATATATATATATATATATATATATATATATATATATATATATATATATATATATATATATATATATATATATATACTCATCATCTTGTATGTATTGGACATGACAATATGATATGCTCATCCAGTTATTTTGTATGTAATGGACATGATGAGTGGATCTCTGTCTACTTCCAGTGAGAGTCACTGGAATACCATAAAAAAATTATTTAAGTACTTGTGAAGTATTAAAGGACTAGTTCTATGGTAATAAAAGGAAGAGTTGAGTGTAAATGAGTTACACTGATGCAAGCTTCCAAAATGACACAAAATATAAAAGTGAATATCAGTTGTTAAATGGAAATGCTCTGAGTAAAATTAAAAGCCATTTAATTCTAAAAGGGAATGCTGAGTATCCTTGTGTTATGAACAACAGAGGATACTATATGGATCTAGAAGTTCATACAGATGAACTTACATATATTCCAACAGTTGATGATAGAGTAGAAATACTAAGTCAAAAAATGGAGCTAATTGTTAGGCAAGGAATATCATATAGCATATTACGACAACTCCATCTCATACGAAATGTCGTACAGTAAAGAAATGTGAAACATGCAATATACCGACTAAAGCAAAGTGTTGCTAACTCACTGGATTAGCACTAGTGTAGTAGAAGCATGTGGGACATGCTTAGAGATCACCAAGAATATGATTCAAAGGTGATTGGATCTAAGTACAAGTGGGAGTCTATTGGTATGTATGACTTTAGAGCCAATCATATGATGATTGGATTGGCATACATCATGATTAATTTGATAAATATCAAAGGCAAGCTTCCAATTTATTCTAGCTCAATCGATTATGAGATAAATGATGGATTAGAATGAATGTCTAAGAATGACAATACTCAATGACGCATGTCTTCAAGTATATGACTTGAACAATGAGATCATACGTGTGCTAAGAATATGTACATTCTTGTTTATGTCCCTAGTCAGATGTCATTGTGGAAGGTTGATAGACAACAATGACACATCAAGACTAGAGTGTGTGTTGGTTGATGACAGTGTCTCATTAGTCATGATACTTGATATCAAGACAAGCACATAGATACATGTTAGAGAATAGTGTATCAGACAGACCCACCATGAGAATGATACATGGAACCATGACATTGGTGGTCAGAATCATCTCTCATAGTGATGGTGGTGTTTGCGATTCTTAGACCTAAAATCACTACACTCATCGAATGTGATTGGGTACACTTTGACATCATCAAACGCAAACCTGAAACATGGGTTGTTATAACGGTGATGATTGGGTGGCTTTGACGCATGAGATAGATTGTGAGTGATATATATGGGATTTGTCCCTCCTAAGGGAGTATGATGTCCATGCCACTTGATAAGTGAGACTGAGAAAGGCATGCACATGCACATGTGAATCAATATATGATATTGATGTCACACATATCTCAGACAATTTGCTCTAGTTCAAGAAACATGAATGAACATTGAAAGGATGACAACTCCATGCTTTGAGTTCATTTAGGATATCAGAGACAAATGAATTATACATTCACTGGAACACCAATCACAGACTGTAGGATTGAAAGTTGTTCTCCAACTTTCCTTTTCACTTGGGTAGCACTGATGTGCGACTAGGTACCTGTAACATCCTTGACCTGGGTTATACTTTAACCCTAGGTGTTTTGATTAAGAAAGGTGATTATATGCTTAATCTCATCTTGTGAAAAATAATTAGGCCTCAAGAGGAACTTATGTTGCAATTCTAGTCCTGTTTGAATGATGTTGAAGCAATGTTTGCTTGTTTTGGACTAAAGTGCAATTTACCCAAGTTGATGGATTTAAGTGTAAATTGTGCATGATAATATGTTCCTCATGTGTTGAAACATCATGAGAGTGAAAATGATGCTGTGGTATGGCTTATGGAAGCCTGAATACGAAGAAAGAGTTGATAAAGCAATGTATGTGCATGAAAACCTAGTTTTGGTGTAATGTGCAAATTACCCAAAACCCAGGGTGCAATATGTAAATTACCACTTCAATAAGGTCCCTAATGTTTTTTGGAATCACGTAGGTCAAATAAAATGAGAGGGGCGCCTCATTTGAATTAAGATGGAGGAGAGAGAATCTTGATATTAAAATAATCAAGATTTAATCCTAATTGAAACCCTAATTTGATTTAGGGAAAAATAAATATATTAATAAAAGGGACTTCAACCAAAATTAAAATGGTTGGATTCAAATGTGTGTGGACATCCTTGAGCCTTGCAAGGACCACGAAAATATCCAAGGGAGTGGATAACTCATACACACTTTTATAAGAAAAAGAAATATCCACTCACATATGGATATTAATATAATATGATTTAAGGTGCTTGATTTGCTTTTCTTTAAATCATGGATAATTGAGAGGAATAAGAGGCAAAAAAGATATCCTCGTCCCTAAGGAAGATGAGGGGAAAGAGGCGGCCACATTTTTGGGATTAATTGGATTTTTACAAAGTATATTCTCTCTCATTGAATTTTTATAAAAGGACCTTTTATAAGCCAAATGAAAGGCTTTTTCGACCCCACTTCTTCTCCTTGCTTGGGAAACGACCAAGGGATCTTGGGAGGGTCAGGAGGACGACCCCCAACCTATTGGTAAGGTTCTTGATCCATTTCACCTTGATTCCATGGTGGAAATCGAAAATAAATTATGGATTTCTTCCTATTTTGATCTCCTCTTTAATTCTAACCATTCCTTTTCACTCAAACCTTGAGGACGAGCGTTGGAATGGTGAAAGGAGTTGCATACACCATTGTTTTCATGGACATGTAGATTTGGAGCTCAATTGGAGGAGTTTTTTATAACTTGAAACCCTAACTTTGTTATTGCATTCAATTCCCCATCAAATAATGATAATTTCTCTATTTACAATTATTGATTTGGTTGATTGATGCAATTTCCATGGCAATCACAGAAGGTTTCGTGGGTCTAGAGCTTGATGATGATGACATCATCATAAGCAGACACCTCCCCAAATATCTAGACCAAACGGTTTCAATCAAATGTCCAAACGGTTTGTGTTTTGGGAGCAAACAGTTTCAAACCGTTTGGAATGAAACGGTTTCACTAAACCGCATAGAAGCAAACGGTTTAAGACCGTTTGGTGACATTGACCAGGGTTGACCATTTGGGGACTTGATCATAATGATATAGGGTAATGACCCATCAATTATTATTGATTAATTCCAATTGGTTCATGAGTTGAAGGTCCATCAATCACCTAAACCCTAATCGGGTTGAGTGCTGATTTCATAAGTGATTGAGTTTGAAACTTGGGTTGATTGACCCAAACGGTTTCAAAACCGTTTGGGAATCACCCAAACAGTCTCAAGACCGTTTGGAGGTCAACCAAGACCGTTTGGAGGTCTAGGGTTGAGTATGGTTAGGTATTTGAAGATTCAAACATATGGTATAAACCCTAATCGGCTAAGTGCTGATTTTGCAATTGAATGAGTTGATGCTTTGGGTTGATTGACCCAAATGGTTTCAAGACCGTTTGGGGGTCACCCAAGACCGTTTGGAGGTCTAGGGTTAAGTTTGGTCAAGTGTTTGAAGGTCCAATGATACCAAATTGAAATACAATTAAGTGCTGATTTGGTGACCAATCCTAGGATCCAAACCCTAATTGAATGACATGGTTGATGATATGATGGGAAAACGGTCCCAAGACCATTTGGAGGTCATCCAAACGATCCCAAGACCATTTGGGGGTCACCCAAGACCGTTTGGAGGTCTAGGGTTGACTATGGTTAGGTGTTTGAAGATCTAAGGTACTAAGTTGAAGTACAATCAAATGCTGATTTGGTGATCAATCCAATGATCCAAACATTGATTGATTGACTTGGATTTTGATGTTGACATGGGAAAACGGTCTCAAGACCATTTGGAGGTCATCCAAACGACCTCAAGACCGTTTGGGGTCAGGTCATGTTCAATTTGGATGATGGTTCAATGGTTTCAAAGTAACTAATCTTGCATTGATTAATGTTGAAGGACCATCGATCCCAAACCCTAATCCAATTGATTCAAACCCTAATTGATTATCAATTGAGGGTCAAATCAGTTGAAGGTTGACCTAATTAACTCAATTGAAGTATTGTGATAGGTTCAATTGATGATTGGTTCCATGAATTCAATGATTGAAGGAATCAATATTGGAAACCCTAATCCAATTT
Organism: Alisma plantago-aquatica; assembly: GCA_963693085.1. Classification (NCBI taxonomy): domain Eukaryota; kingdom Viridiplantae; phylum Streptophyta; class Magnoliopsida; order Alismatales; family Alismataceae; genus Alisma; species Alisma plantago-aquatica. The sequence continues at coordinate 312,388,516 of OY856413.1, read as the reverse complement.
GATTGGTTGAGACCATATTTGGTCCATGCGGTTTTGAGGAGGTTTGGACCAAACGGTCTCAAGACCGTTTGAGTCCAAATGGTCTTAAGACTGTTTGGTACCAAACGATCCCAAACCGGTTGAGCCCATGCGGTTTCAAAAAGGTACTTTAGCAAACGGTTTCAAGTGACCACCTTTAGCAAACGATCTTGAAGGTTACCTTTACCAAACGGTTTCAAACCGTTTGAACTTTGAAAGACCAAGACCGTTTGGGGTCCAAGTATTCAAAATTGATTGAGGACTCAATTGGTCAATTCATTTGGATACCTTATGTAATTGAGGTCCAATGTGATTGAATCTCTTGAGAATTAAGATGATGAATGATTCATTGATCCAATGATCATTAGTAATGATAATCAATGAAGGTACAAGGGTTAAAACCCTAATAGTACCTAAGTGATTAGTGTCAATTAAGGAAGGAACCCTAATTGCTTATAAGAGCAATAACTTGGTACACTATGTCATTCATAGTTGTATGAACTTGACTAAGGGTTGATATGACCTAATCAAGTTGAGAAGATGATAGTATGAATTCATACATGAATATGATTCATGTGGTGATTAAGGGTTATGAACCTTAAGTAAAGAGATCATGAAACCCTAATCATGAACATATACCCTCATTGACAGGGCCATTGAGTTCTAACCCTAATTGAGGGCAATTCTAAATGAAACCCTAATCCAGGGTGAGGATATAGCCCTAATCTAGGGTAATGATATATGAAACTAATTTAGGGAAACGAGATGTAAAACCCTAATTGGGATGAATAGTGAATCGCTAATTATGGATAATTGAATGAAATCCTAATGGAGATGAATAGTAGACCCATATTGTGGGTGACTATGGTGGAAATCCTAATTAAGGATGATTCCATGTGAAGCCCTAGTTGAGGGTGATTCCATGTGAAGTTCTAATTAAGGATGATTCCATGTGAATCCTATTCTAGGGTTATGTTATGAGAAACCCTGAAGAATGATGTGATGTGAGACTTAAATCCAGGATGATGCCATATAATGATATGTGCAACCATAGTCATGGAATAATGACCAATACACTTAAGTAAGATGTGGTTATTACAATCAAGTAATATGAGGATGATATAACCATGAAGGGTAAAGCTGATGAACTATATGTATGATAGTGTTGATACCCTAATGAATAAGGGTCTAAAGGACAAGATGATGCCTAGATCATTATATATCTAATTTCATGTATGTGTAACAACCCTATACATTTTACAATGATGAGGGTATGAAACTCTTAGGAGTGATGTATGCAATATTATATAATGGAATGAATAACATCCTATGGGTTGAAATACCTAACATGGTTGATAATAGTTTATTCTATATCAACAATGCCTAACCATTGAATAAGTCCATATCATTAAAGATAGTTGGACAATTCCAATGTGTAATATATACACCATATGAAGAAAGTGGCAAGTTAGAGGATAAAGTATTAAGAGGGAAGTACCTTAATATAAGGTTAGTTGATTAACTTAAGTAAGATGGAAATGAGAAGAAAGTGATACATCATGACATTATAGATATCACATTCAACATTTCAGGGTAGGCATTCCTTGATGAACCTCTAATCCACTATTCTTGGATAAGAAACACATGAAATGTGTGAGATGCAACTGTTACAATAAAGATGTAATGAACTTGATGTACTGTGATAAATGTTGATTAATATACTTTGAGAATGGAGTTAAGCCAAATCAATGAGTATGATGTAATCATACCATGATAAGAATGAGAAATGAACTCATGCCTTAAATTGTTGATCATATGATATATGATGAGAATAGTGATCATAAGCATATACTTATGATATCTTTGAATGTTCCTAGAGGTGTAAAGTAATATATTAGAGCTGAACTAATAATGTGAGCATGAAACCCTAAGCAATGAGAGATGGGAAAACCCTAACCCTAAATTGGGTAATGGGACATGAGAAACCCCAAAGTGATGTAAATATTAAGCCCTAACCCTATTAAGGGAATAGTGGTGTTACTATTATATTGCATGATATAAAATGAATTTGTTGCCTAGTGATAGGTGATAAGATGTTGAATGGCCCTGTGAGCCATATGATTAGATGTTGCTAATGAGAGGTGACAAGATGCTTTATGGGATTTATGAGCCATGTGAATAATTGTAGTATAGTAAGAGGCACCAAGATGATTAATGATGGGTTGAAGGAATTTATATTCCATGATCCATGAAATCAGGGTTGGTTAAAGTCCAATGCCTGGATGTGTAATCAGGGTTGGTTAAAGTCCAATGCATGGCTGTGTAATCAGGGTTGGTTAAAGTCCAATGCCTGGCTGTGTAATCAGGGTTGGTTAAAGTCCAATGCCTGACTGTGTAATTAGGGTTGGTTAAAGTCTAATGCCTGGCTGTGTAATCAGGTTTGGTTAAAGTCCAATGCCTGGATGTGTAATCAGGGTTGGTTAAAGTCCAATACCTGGCTGTGTAATCAGGGTTGGTTAAAGTCTAATGCCTGGCTGTGTAATCAGGGTTGGTTAAAGTCCAATGCCTGGCTGTGAAATCAGGTTTGGTTAAAGTCCAATGCTTGGCTGTGAAATTAGGATTGGTTAGATTCCAATGCCTGGTTGTGTAATCAGGTTTGGAGAAATCCAATACTTGGCAGAGGTGTAATGCCTGTAATCAGGGTTGGTTAAAGTCCAATGCCTGGCAGTGTAATCAGGTTTGGAAGAAGTCCAATACCTGGTAGAGGCTAAATGCCTGTAGTGATAACACAAGATTGGTAATAACCCATTGCCTGTAATGATGATTTAGGATTGGTATTAATCCAATTCCTGTATTGATGATAAATGAGTACATGGTAGATATATCTCTTTATTTGTTTAACAGGTTGGCTAAGGCCAACAGAATGAAATAAGAATGTTTCATGGGTGACATAAAAAGATGATGAGTGTCATAAGAAAAGTTTGATATGATGGTATAACATGTTGAATAAATGATATACATGTCATTCCAATTCCTTATTAAAAGAATAGATGATATATTTCTCTATCATAAACAGTTGCAATGCTTACAAAGTTGAGAATGCTTTAAACTGCTTAACCTATGCTCAGTTTCATATCTTTAATTTGCAATACAATGTTTTGGCGGAGAGTTATATCTCCCGCTGGGACAATTTACAATTGTCTCACCCCCTTGGGATCCAATGTTTTTAGGTGGATGTGGACAAAGAGGAAGGAAACCTTTAGCATAGAAGGAACAACAACAGCTTCAAGGACAGCAGTAATATCTCAGGTGGAGATACTGCATGTCTAGTTGTATAGATAATATTCCTATGTGTCATCTCTGTACTCTTAGGTCCTCAGGATTTATAGATAGTGCTTTCATCATCGACTCGAGATTTTGGCTTGATGCCTCGAGGTTTTATGCTGTCTGTACATAATGTTGAATAGGACAACTGATGTTGTAATCCTCGAGAAGAGATAGCACATGTTGTGTGCTTATAGAATGGAATGTAAATATTAGATTTTGGTTCTTGATGAAAAAGATTTCCTATGTGTGGATCTCTTTGCAAAAAGTTTTAATTTTTAGTGATTTTTAGTAATCCGCTGCAAATGATTCGCTTCCGCTTAGTTAATCTTGTATTTTATAAGTTGGATGACACAATACCACTCTTTTCTTGTAATGTCATAAGCTATCCCGGTCTTCCTAAAAGGAATCTGAGAGAAACTCCTAAACTTTTTCTTCAAGTCTTCTGAAACAACTTCTCACACACCCCACTTATAAATACCTCTATCCCGGTCTTCCTCGGTTGTTTTGTTAACCTCCTCTCATCCCATTTTCATCCTTTCTTGAGTGTGTAGCTGATGGTGGTCGTTCTTTTATTTTTCCTTGCATCGTCGTTTCACCCAAAAGCCAAACATGATTCTTGGTTTGTGTTTGTGGTACCGCTCCCCGACGCCATGTTTATTTTTGGAGTGTAATTGGACCTCAGGTAAATAACTTTGTCACTTGTTCTTCATGATCAGTTGGTTAGTTTCACGAATGAATGGAGAATAAAGTTTTTCCCCAAACTCTCAGATAAGTTTCTCCTTGCCCATCCGACCTCTCTTCCTCTCTCACAAATTCCCTACTGATTTGGCTTTTTCTAATTTTTGTGATTGGCCAATTTTATAAAATTTGTATCTTTTAATTTTCTTGTCCAAAATTAAAATAAAATACATTTTCGAATAAAAAAATGTTTCCTTTCTAATAAAAATAGTTTCAAAGCCTGATTTCCATGTTTTCAATGATGGACTTTTAAGGATCTAATTAATTAATGTGAAATCCCTAAAATTGGTAATTAATCCATATGAACTCCAATTTTCGTAAATAAATATGTTTTATTAATAAGAAAAACCTAATTATTCAATTGGTTTAGGTTTGGAGTCCAAGATTCGATGTTTTATAGAAAGGTCTAGAATTAGGGTTACATTGCATATATATGAATCTCAAACCCTAATACATGTGAACAATTTGTATTTAGGCAAGGTTGATTTTAGAAACAACTAGTTTGGTGAAGAGAGTTTCTAGGACCCTGGTTTAAGGTCCCCGATTATTCTTATTGAGAAATTATCCTAAGTTTCTTATTTCTCTTGGTCCTATGGGCAATAGCCTATACACATTTCTCTTTTGTTTTGAAATCATGGTTCTTGTGAACTATCTTGTTTGTGGTAATCTTGGATATTCTATTAACTCTTATATTGTGCCTTAGAGCATGTTGGACTTTTGATGATATGTGCCCACTATGATGTGGATGTTTATTTGTGGATATGTGATATCTTGTTCCCACTTGCATGTGTATGTATGTGTTGTCCATAGTATGATATGGCAACATTGTATAATTCTAATCATACTTTTCTACTTGCCTCTACATTTTACATGCTATGTGATTCAATAGCACTAGAGTAGTGTAATTGCATTGGTTTTTGTTTATGGTAGTTGTGTAATTTCCTACAGAGTAGATGTGTAACTTCCTGCTCTTTTGGGATGGAGAGGTTACCCCATACCCGGGCAAGATGTATGATTCTTGACTTGTGTTTTATATATTTGGGAGTTTGGTAGTATATCATTCTCTATCATGTTTCAAGATGTATGATTATTGACCGTCTTTGTCTTTATATTGTTCTAGAGCTATGCTTATGTCACATTCATGCAGGTTGATGATGATTGTGGGGTGTGTGCCCCACTTTCTTGATATGTGCTTCTTTTCCCACCATGGTAGTGGATGTATATATGGAACAATGTTTTTAAGTTGTTTTAATGGCAAATATCATTTTATTGTGATTTTTTCTCTTGATACCCATTTGGGTGGTACATTATTTTCTATGGGACGTTTTTATTTATTTGATGTCCTTATTTCTTTATATTGCTCAATTTTACTTTTTAATATGCACATACCAGCCTTTGCTGATGTCTTCCATTTTTCTCTTCTTGCTGGGGTATGCTTAGAGAAGGATGTGGAGGACATGGCATAAAGTTATGGACCTAGCTTAAGGAGTTAAAGCTTGGAGACAATCTTGATGTGGTTTATATTTCCCTCTACATGGATCCTTATGATGTACCTTTACATGTAAGTTTAAGATGTTCTTTTGTAACCTTGTGAGAAATTGAATATAGTAAATGTTTTTATTCTACTACTACACTTTGGTTGTTTGTATACCATAAATAAAATTTAAAAAATTTACACCCACTCCAACATATCTTTTAGGTGTGTTTGGACTGGAGGTTCTATTGTTCAAATTTTTAGTAGGGAGTGGTTCCCCTCTGGGATCCCACTCCTTACGGCATGGTATCAGAGCCCATGATAATCAGAATCTGACTATTTCAATTTTGTCTCCCTATTTAGAAAATGTGCCATGCGTAGTCATCCTTTAGATGAGATGTTTTCACTCAAATTGTCTCAGTGCACCCTTTTGAGATTAGGTTTTATATGATCTTACCCTACCATGTAGATTGAGCATGATTTCTATCTCTTGATGCTATGAGTTTAGACATGAGGATGCTATTAGGTTATGAGTTGGTGGTAGGTCAAGGAGATCTTGTTATGGATATATTGTGACTTGGTATCCACATTGATTTTGAGCTCGTCTTTGTTTCATATCACATGATTTTTTGAAAAAAAAATATATTTTCAGTTATACTACTATATGTACAAAATTTTCTAGTTTTTATCAAAGTCTTCCTAAACTAAGTCACAATAAAGTGAGATGCTTTTGGTAGTGAAACCCTAAGCCTAGTGCTAACCCTAGTTTTGACTTTGGAGTTGTGACTAGGATTGATATAAAGGTGTAGTTGACCTACCCTATGACTTTTGGATGTTTATGTAGGATTGTTAGGTTAGAGAAACAAGGACCTAAAACTCAACCTTAGATGGTGTGACTATTAGTTGGATACATGAGCAACATAAATTTCTATAACTTTCACAACTAAAAGATATGTGGGTAACCCTAAATGTTGTTTAGTTTGAATTGTTAGGTTTAACCTTTTAAGGAGTGTAGAGTAGTTGGTTGTTGATGTTTGGATCTATAGATTTCGAGGATGAAATCCTTATAAGGGGTGGAGTGCTGTAACATTCCAGATCTTGAATCCTACCCTAGAAGTTTGACCTTTTGGACTTAGCCAAAAAAGGTTGAGGTAGATCTAGAAGATGTTTAGTATAACCCTAATAAGCTAATGCATGCATAAATCACCCTAATGTAACCTAATGTTCTCACATTAGTCTTAAATTAATAATAAATACATAAAATATGTCACATGATATAATAATGAATTATATGAAATCCTATGCAAATAGGCACACATAATTCTTTTGGTGATAATATTAAGATATGGAACATAATTGAATGAGCAAGAGTGATAGTAATGAAATAATGTGATAATAATGGCCACATATATTAATTTTGTCATAAATCATTAATGAAAAACCCCAAAAGTAAAATCTAAGTTAAAAATAATGTTCCTTGGGTACCAATTTCCTTGGGAGTCAAGTTTCACATTTTCACATAATAATAATAATAATTAATTTAATTCTTTTTGGAGAGAGAAGATCTAAGTTTTCCCCAAAATATCAATTAAACTAATAAATGACTCCAAAAGAGGAAAATAATCTTGGATTCATAATCTACATAATAAATATATCCTTAGGGTGAATTTTTGTCTAATTTGGAGAAAGTTTGCTTAAAAGGTGAAATCAAGAGAGAGAAAATGTGTAGAACCTTCAAAATATTAAATAGTTATACAAACAACTCCAACATATGAAATTGATGGAAAATTCATATCCAACACATTAAATATGACTTGTGGGTGAAGTTTCATCAATTTTGAATAATTCTAGACGTCTCTAATGTATTAGGAAAGAGAAAATATGATTTACTTTAAAAGAATTAAATAAAATAGTAAAGTCTCCAAAAGGGAAAACTAATGTCAAAATCATATTCTACATACCCCAGTTAGTCTAGGTATCAAATTTCATTTAATTTGGACCTTGTTTGTACCATCAATTGAAGAGAGAGAAAAAGGAAAATAATTTAATCAACACTTTACAAAATTCGGATTAGGAAACACCAACTCGAATAAAGAGTAACCTTAGACCAATGTCCTGTATTTTGGGCATAACTTTCTCGTTTCCTAATGAAATTTCACAAAATAACTTACATTGGATTGAAAATTTAATTCCACGTCTATCCATACTATATTCATATCCTAACATGCAGAATTTGAGAAATACCTAAACTTTTTCTTCCAAGTCTTCTGAAACAACTTCTCACATACCCCCACTTATAAATACCTCTACCCCGATCTTCCTTGGTTGTTTTGTGAACATCTTCTCATCCCAATTTCATCCTTTCTTGAGTGTGTAGCTTCTGGTGGTTATTCTTTGATTTCTCCTTGCATAATAATTTCACCCAAAAGCCAAACATGATTCTTGGTTTGAGTTTGCGGCACCGCTCCCCGGCATCATGTTTATTTTTGGAGCGTAAACGGACCTCAGGTAAACAACTCCGACACTTGTTCTTCCTAATCGGTTAGTCAGTTTCATGAATGAATGACGAATGAAGTTTTTACCCAAACTCTTGGATAAGTTTCTCCTTCCCCATCCGAACTCTCTTCCTCTCTCACAAATTCCCTACTGATTTGGCTTTTTCTAATTTTGTGATTGGCTGATTTTATAAAATTTGTATATATTAATTTGCTTGTCCAAAAATTAAAATAAAATATGTTTTGGAATTGAAAAAATGTGTTCTTTCTAATAAAAATAGTTTCAAATCGTTATTTCCATGTTTCTTATGATGTATTTTTAAGGATCTAATTAATTAATATAAAAGCCCTAAAATTGGTAATTCATCCATATGAACTCTAGATTTAGTAAATAAATATGTTTTCTTAATAAAAAACCTAATTCATCGATTGGTTCAGGTTTGGAGTCCAATATCTGATGTTTTGTAGAAAGGTCTAGAATTAGGGTTACATTACATATATATATGAATCCCAAACCCTAATACATGTGAACAATTTGTATTTAGGTAAGGTTGATCTTGGAAACAACTAGTTTGGTGAAGAGAGTTTTGAGGACCCTGGTTTAAAATATGTTTGCATCCCTGATTATTCTTATTGAGCAATCCTAAGTTTCTTCTTTCTCTTGGTCCTATGGACAATATCCTATACACATTTCTCTTTTCTTTTGAAATCATGGTTCTTGTGAACTATCTTGTTTGTGGCAATCTTGGATATTCTCTTGACTCTTATCTTGTTCCTTGGAGCATGTTTGACTTTTGATGATATGTGCCCACTATGATGTGGATGTTTATTTGTGGATATGTGATATCTTGCTTCTACTTGAATGTGGATGTATGTGTTGTCCATTGTCTGATATGCAACATTGTATAATTCTGACCATACGTTTCTACTTACCTCTACATTTTACATGCTATGTGATTTAGTAGCACTAGAGTAGTGTAATTGCATTTGTTTTTGCTTCAAGTAGATGTGTAATTTCCTACCGAGAAGATGTGTAATTTTTGGCTCTTTTGGGATGGATAGGTTACCCCATAACCGGGCAAGATGTATGATTCTTGGCCCATGTTTTATATATTTGGGAGTTTGACAATATACCATTCTCTATCAGGTTTCAAGATGTATGATTCTTGGTCGCCTTTGTCTTTATATTGTTCTAGGGCTATGCTTATCTCACATACATGCATGTTGGTGATGATTGTGGGATGTGTGCCCTACTTTATCGATATGTTCTTCTTTTCCCACCATGGTAGTGGATGTATATATGGCACAATCTTTTTAAGTTATTTTAATGGCAAGTATCATTATATTGTGATTCTTTTCTCTTGATACCCACTTGGGTTGTACTTTTCTTTTATATGGTAAGCTTCTACTTATTTGATGTCCTTATTTCTTTATATTGCTCAATTTTACTTTTTAGTATGCACATACCAACCTTTGCTGACGTCTTCCATTTTTCTCTTCTTGCTGGGGTATGCTTCCAACCCTAGGTGAAGGATGTGGAGGATATGGCATAAATTTATGGACCTAGCTTAAGGAGTTAAAGCTTGGAGACAATCTTGATGTGGTTTAGATTTCCCTCTACATGGATCCTTATGATGTACCTTTACATTTAAGTTTAAGATGTTCTTTTGTAACCTTATGAGAAATTGAATATAATCAATGTTTTTATTCTGTTGCTGCACTTTGGTTGTTTTGTATACCATAAATAAAATTTGAAAATTTTACACCCACTCCAACATATCTTTTAGGTGTGTTTGGATCAGAGGTTCTATTGTTTAAATTTTTAGTAGGGAGTGGTTTCCCTCTGGGATCCCACACCTTAGAGCATGGTATCAGAGCCCATGGTAGTCAAAATCTGACTATTTTAATTTTTTCTCCCTAGTTAGAACCTTTTCCATGCATAGTCATCCTTTAGATGATATGTTTTCCCTTGAATCGCCTAGGTGCACCCTTTTGAGATAAGGTTTTAGATGATGTTACCCTATCTTGTAGATTGAGTATGATTCATGTCTCTTGATGCTATGAGGTTCGACTTTAGGATGCTATTAGGTTATGAGTTGGTGGTAGGATAAAGCGATCTTGTTATGGATATATTGTGACTTGGTATCCACATTGATTTTGAGCTCATCTTTGTTTCATATTGCATGATTTTTTTTGAAGAAAAATATATTTTCAATTATACTACTATATGTACAAAATTGTCTGGATTTCATCAAAGTATTCCTAAACTAAGTCATAATAAAGTGAGGTGCTTTTGGTAGTGAAACCCTAAACCCAGTGCTAACCCAAGTTTTGACTTTGGAGTTGTGACTAGGGTTGATATAAAGGTGTAGTTGACCTATCCTATGACTTTTGGATGTTTATGTAGGGTTGTTAGGTTAGAGACACAAGGACCTAAAACTCAACCTTAGATGGTGTGACTATTAGTTGGATACACGAGCAACATAAATTTCTGTAACTTTCACAACCAAAAGATATGTGGGTAACCCTAAATGTTGTTTAGTTTGACTTGTTTGGTTAAACCTTTTAAGGGGTGGAGAGTAGTTGGTTGTTGATGTTTGGATTTATATATTTCGAGGATGAAATCCTTTTAAGGGGTTGAGTGTTGTAACATACCAGATCTTGAATCCTACCCTAGAAGTTTGACCTTTTTGACTTAGCCAAACAAGGTTGAGGATAGATCTAGAAGATGTTTAGTATAACCCTAATAAGATAATGCATGCATAAATCACCCTAATATAAGCTAATGTTCTCACACTAGTCTTAAATTAATAATAAACACATAAAATATGTCACATGAGATAATAATGAATTATATGAAATTTTGTGCAAATAGGCACACATAATTCTTTTGGTGATAATGTTAAGATATGGAACATAAATGAATGAGCAAGAGTGATAATAATGAAATAATGTGATAATAATGTCCATAAATATTAATTTTGTCATAACTCATTAATGAAAACCTCAAAAGTAAAATCTAAGTTACAAATTGTGTTCCTTGGGTCCCAATTGCCTTGGGAGTCAATTTCACATTTTTCACATAATAATGATAATAATTAATTTAATTCTTTTTGGAGAGAGAAGATCTAAGTTTTCCCCAATATATCAAATAAAATAATAAATGACTCCAAAAGAGGAAAATAATCTTGGGTTCATAATCTACATAATAAATATAGCCTTTGGGTGAATTTTCATCCAATTTGGAGAAAGTTTGCTTAAAAGGTGAAATTAGGATAGAGAAAGTGTGTAGATACTTCAAATTATTAAATAATTATACAAACAACTCCAACATATGAAATTGATGGAAAATTTATATCCAACACATTAAATATGACTTGTGGGTGACGTTTCATCAATTTTGGATAATTCTAGACATCTCTAATGTATTAGGAAAGAGAAAATGTGATTTACTTTAAAAGAATTAAATAAAATAGTAAAAGTCTCCAAAAGGGAACACTAATGTCAAAATCAGATTCTACATGTCCTAATTAGGCTAGATATAAATTTTCATTTCATTTGGACCTTGTTTGTACCTTCAATTGAAGAGAGAGAAAAATGAAAATAATTTAATCAACACTTTTCAAAATTCGGATTAGGAAACACCAGCCCGCATAAAGAGTAACCGCGGACCAAGGTCCGATAATTTGGGCATAACTTTCTTTTTTCTCAACAAATTTTCACAAAATAACTTGCATTGGATTGAAAATTTAATTCCACATCTATTCATACCATATTCATAGCCTAACGTGGAGAATTCGAGAAACGCCTAAACTTTTTCTTCAAGTCTTCTGAAACAACTTCTCACACACCCCCGATTATAAATACCTCTACCCCGGTCTTCCTCGGTTGTTTTGTGAACCTCCTCTCATACCAATTTCATCCTTTCTTGAGTGTGTGGCTGCTGGTGGGTGTGCTTTGATTTCACCTTGCATCGTTGTTTCACCCAAAAGCCAAACATGATTCTTGGTTTGAGTTTGCGACATCGCTCCCCGACATCATGTTTATTTTTGGAGTGTAATTGGACCTCAGGTAAATACCTTTGACACTTGTTCTTCATGATCGGTTAGTTAGTTTCATGAACGAACGATGAATGCAGTTTTTCCCAAAACTCTCAGATAAGATTCTCCTTGCCCATTCGACCTCTCTTCCTTTCTCGCAAATTCCCTACTGCTTTGGGTTTTTTTTTTGGGTACAGACTTCTAAGATTACTGATGCTACTTCATTTGCTCAATGTCTTTGTCTATCACTTCCTTCATGAAGGTTGGGCATGTCTCCATGTAGAGTTATGATTGTGATTGTTTAAGGAACCATTTTTCCAGTAGATCTGCAAGTTTATTCACTTGTCTACTAATCTTTCTGATATTACATTCGACAAGTGCATGCATCAGGCGTTTAGTTCTCGTAATCAAGGATCTTTATTTAGCCGGCATTTTGCAGTCATCGTTAAGTAGCTTTACTGCAGTCTTTGAGTCCAAGATCACCTCGCAATGTCGCCACTAGGAATTGAATTTTTCTAATTTTGTGATTGGCCGATTTTATGAAATTTGTATATTTTAATTTGCTTGTCCAAAATTAAAATAAAATATGTTTTGGAATTGAAAAAAATGTGTTATTTCTAATAAAATTATTTTCAAATCCTGATTTCCATGTTTTCAACGATGGATTTTTAAGGATCTAATTAATTAATATAAAAAGCCTAAAATTGGTAATTATTCCATATGAACTACAAATTTAGTAAATAAATATGTTTTCTTAATAAAAAAATACAAATTAGTCGATTGGTTCAGGTTCGGGGTCCAAAATCTGATGTTTTGTAAAAAGGTTTAGAATTAGGGTTACATTACATATATATGAATCTCAAACCCCAATACACGTGAACAATTTGTATTTATACAAGGTTGATTTTGGAAACAACTAGTTTGGTGAAGAGAGTTCCTAGAACCCTAATTTAAGGTATGTTCACATCCCTAATTATTCTTATTGAGAAACTATCCTAAGTTTCTTCTTTCTCTTGGTCCTATGGACAATAGCCTATACACATTTCTCTTTTCTTTTGAAATCATGGTTCTTGTGAACTATCTTGTTTGTGGTAATCTTGGATATTCTCTCGACTCTTATCTTATGCCTTGGAGCATGTTGGACTTTTGATGATATGTGCCTACTATGATGTAGATGTTTATTTGTGGATATGTGATATCTTGTCCCCACTTGCATGCGGATGTATGTGTTGTCCATTGTATGATATGTCAACATTGTATAATTCTGACCATACTTTTCTACTTGTCTGTACATTTTACATGCTATGTGATTCAGTCACACTATAATAGTGTAATTGCATTGGTTTTTGATTATAGTAGATGTGTAATTTCCTGCCAAGTAGATGTGTAATTTCCTGCTCTTTTGGGTTGGAAAGGTTACCCCATACCTGGGCAAGATGTATGATTATTGGCATATGTTTTATATATTTGGGAGTTTGGCAGTATACCATTATCTATCAGGTTTCAAGATGTATGATTTTTGGCCACCTTTGTCTTTATATTGTTCTAGGGCTATGCTTATCTCACATGCATGCAGGTTGATGATGATTGTGGGGTGTGTGCCCTTCTTTCTCGATATGTGCTTCTTTTCCCACCATGGTAGTGGATGTATATATGGCAAAATCCTTTTAAGTTAATGGCAAGTATCATTTTATTGTGATTCTTTTCTCTTCATACCCACTTGGGTTGTACTTTTCTTTTCTATGGGAAGATTCTATTTATTTGATGTCCTTATTTCTTTATATTGCTCAATTTTACTTTTTAGTATGCACATACCGACCTTTGCTGATGCCTTCCATTTTTGTCTTCTTATTGGGGGCATGCTTCCAACCTTAGGAGAAGGATGTGGATGACATGGCATAAAGTTATGGACCTAGCTAAAGGAGTTAAATCTTGGAGACAATCTTGATGTCATTTAGATTTCCCTCTACATGGATCCTTATGATGTACCTTTACATGTAAGTTTAAGATGTTCTTTTGTAACCTTATTTGAAATTGAATATAGTCAATGTTTTTATTCCGCTTCTACACTTTGGTTGTTTTGTATACCATAAATAAGATTTGAAAATTTTACACCCACTCCAACATATCTTTTAGGTGTGTTTGGACTGGAGGTTCTATTGTTCAAATTTTTAGTAGGGAGTGGTTCCCCTCTGGGATCCCACTCCTTACAGCATGGTATCAGAGCCCATGATAATCAGAATCTGACTATTTCAATTTTGTCTCCCTATTTAGAACCTGTTCCATGCGTAGTCATCCTTTAGATGAGATGTTTTCACTCAAATCGTCTCAGTGCACCCTTTTGAGATTAGGTTTTAGATGATCTTACCCTATCATGTAGATTGAGTATGATTTGTGTCTCTTGATGCTATGAGGTTTGACTTTAGGATGATATTAGGTTATGAGTTGGTGGTAGGATAAAGAGATCTTGTTATGGATATATTGTGACTTGGTATCCACATTGATTTTAAGCTCATCTTTGTTTCCTATTGCATGATTTTTTGAAGAAAAATATATTTTCAATTATACTACTATATGTACAAAATTTTCTGGATTTCATCGAAGTCTTCCTAAACTAAGTCACAATAAAGTGAGGTGCTTTTGGTAGTGAAACCCTAAACCTAGTGCTAACCCTAGTTTTGACTTTGGAGTTGTGACTAGGATTGATATAGAGGTGTAGTTGACCTACCCTATGACTTTTGGATGTTTATGTAGGGTTGTTAGGTTAGAGACACAAGGAACTAAAACTCATCCTTAGATGGTGTGACTATAAGTTGGATACATGAGCAACATAAATTTCTATAACTTTCACAACTAAAAGATATGTGGGTAATCCTAAATATTGTTTAGTTTGACTTGTTAGGTTAAACCTTTTAAGGGGTGGAGAGTAGTTGGTTGTTGATGTTTGGATCTATAGATTTTGAGGACGAAATGCTTTTAAGGGGTGGAGTGCTGTAACATACAAGATCTTAAATCCTATCCTAGAAGTTTGACCTTTTGGACTTAGCCAAATAAGGTTGAGGATAGATCTAGAAGATGTTTAGTATAACCCTAATAAGCTAATGCATGCATAAATCACCCTAATATAACCTAATGTTCTCACACTAGTCTTAAATTAATAATAAATGCATAAAATATGTCACATGAGATAATAATGAATTATATGAAATTCCATGCAAATAGGCACACATAATTCTTTTTTGTGATAATATTAAGATATGGAACATAATTGAATGAGCAAGAGTGATAATAATCAAAATAATGTCATAATAATGGCCACAATTATTAATTTTGTCATAACTCATTAATGGAAACCCCAAAATTAATATTTACATCAAAAATTGTGTTCCTTGGGTCCCAATTGCCTTGGGAGTCAAGTTTCACAATTTTCACATAATAATTAATTTAATTCTTTTTGGAGAGAGAAGATCTAAGTTTTCCCCAAAATATCAAATAAAATAATAAATGACTCCAAAATAGGAAAATAATCTTGGATTCATAATCTACATAATACATATAACCTTTGGGTGAATTTTCATCCTATTTTGAGAAAGTTTGATTAAAAGGTAAAATCAGGAGAGAGAAAGTGTGTAGAACCTTCAAAATATTAAATAATTATACAAACAACTCAAACATGTGAAATGGATGGCAAATTCGTATCCAACACATTAAATTTGACTTGTGGGTGAAGTTTCATCAATTTTGGATAATTCTAGATGTCTCTAATGAATTAGGAAAGAGAAAATATGATTTACTTTAAAAGAATTAAATAAAATAGCAAAAGTCTCCAAAAGGGAAAAATAATTTTAAAACCAGATTCTATATGTCCTAATTAGGCTTGGTATCAAATTTCATTTAATTTGGACCTTGTTCGTACCTTTGATTGAAGAGAGAGAAAAAGGAAAATAATTTAATCAACACTTTACAAAATTTAGATTAGGAAAAACCATCCCGCATAAAGAGTAACTGTGGAGGTCTGATATTTTGGGCATAACTTTCTCATTTCTTAACAAAATTTCTCAAAATAACTTGCATTGGACTGAATTTTTTTTTCTTCTGCATATATCCATACCATATTTGTAGCCTAATATGGAGAATTCAAGAAACACCTAAACATTTTTTTCAAGTCTTCTGAAACAAGTTCTCACACACCCCCACTTATAAATACCTCTACCCTGGTCTTCCTTGGTTGTACTGTGAACCTCCTCTCATTCCAATTTCATCCTTTCATAAGTGTTTGCCTGCTTGTGGTCGTGCTATGATTTTTGCTTGCATTGTCATTTCATTCAAAAGTCAAACATTATTCTTGGTTTGAGTTTGCGACACCGCTCCCCGACATCATGTTTATTTTTGGAGCATAATTGGATCTCAGATAAGCAACTCTGGCACTTGTTCTTCATGATCGGTTAGTTAGTTTCACAAACAAACAATGAATGAAGTTTTTCTATAAACTCTCAGATAAGTTTCTCTTTCCCATCTGACCTCTCTTCCTTTCTCGCAAATTTCCTACTAATTTGAATTTTTCTAATTTTGTGATTGGCCGATTTTATAAAATTTGTATCTTTTAATTCGCTTGTCCAAAAATTAAAATAATTTTTTTTTGGAATAAAAAAAATGTGTTTTTTCTAATAAAAATAGTTTCAAAGCCTGATTTCCATTTTTTCAATGATGGATTTTTAAGGATCTAATTAATTAATATTAAAACCCTAAAATTGGTAATTAATCCATATGAACTCCAAATTTAGTAAATAAATATGTTTTCTTAATCAGAAAAACCTAATTATTTGATTGGTTTAGGTTTTGAGCCCAAGATTTGATGTTTTGTAGAATGGTGTAGAATTAGGGTTACATTACATATACATGAATCTCAAATTTGTAATACATGAGAACAATTTGTATTTAGGAAAGGTTGATCTTGGAAAAAACTAGTTTGGTGAAGAGAGTTTCTAGGACCCTAGTGTAAGGTATGTCTCCGATTATTCTTATTGAGATCCTAAGTTTCTTCTTTCTTTTGGTCCTATGGACAATAGCCTATACAAATTTCTCTTTTCTTTTGAAATCATGGTTCTTGTGAACTATCTTGTTTGTGGTAATCTTGGATATTCTCTTGACTCTTATCTTGTGCCTTGGAGCATGTTGGGATTTTGATGATATGTTCCCACTATGATGTGGATGTTTATTTATGGATATGTGATATCTTATTCCCACTTGCATGTGGATGTATTTGTTGTCCATTGTATGATATGGCAACATTGTATAATTCTGACCATACGTTTCTACTTACCTCTACATTTTACATGCTATGTGGTTCAATATCAGTAGAGTAGTGTAATTGCATTGGTTTTAGTTTACAATAGATGTGTAATTTCCTGCCAAGAAGATGTGTAATTTCCTACTCTTTTGGGATGGAGAGGTTACCACATACCCAAACAAGATGTATGATTCTTGTCCATGTTTTATATATTTGGGAGTTTGGCAGTATACCATTCTCTACCAGGTTTCAAGATGTATGATTCTTGGCTACCTTTGTCTTTATATTGTTCTAGGGCTATGCTTATCTCACATGCATGCATGTTGATGATGATTGTGGGGTGTGTGCCATGCTTTCTCGATATGTGCTTCTTTTCCCACCATGGTAGTGGATACATATATGGCATAATCTTTTTAAGCTATTTTAATGGCAAGTATCATTTTATTATGATTCTTTTCTCTTGATACCCACTTGGGTGGTACTTTTCTTTTTTATGGGAAGCTTCTATTTATTTGATTATTTCTTTATATTTCTCAATTTTACTTTTTAGTATGCACATACCTGCCTTTGCTGATGTCTTCCATTTTTCTCTTCTTGTTGGGGTATGCTTCCAACCCTAGGTGAAGGATGTGGAGGACATGGCATAAATTTATGGACCTAGATTAAGGAGTTAAAGCTTGGAGACAATCTTCATTTGGTTTAGATTTCCCTCTACATGGATCCTTATGATGTACCTTTACATGTAAGTTTAAGATGTTCTTTTGTAACCTTATAAGAAATTGAATATAGTCAATGTTTTTATTCCGCTTCTACACTTTGGTTGTTTTGTATGTCATAAATAAGATTTGAAAATTTTACACCCACTCCAACATATCTTTTAGGTGTGTTTAGACTGAAGGATCTATTGTTCAAATTTTTAGTAGGTAGTGGTTCCCCTCTGGGATCTCACTCCTTACAAAAGATAACTTAGGTATGTCACTAGACCTGATCCTCAACCAATTGTAATCTGGTCTCAAATTTATTTTTGAGAATATTGTAACACCCTTCTTCTATTGAAACAAATCATCTATTCATTGAAAAATATCCTTACTGTTGATCGCCACCTTGTTCTGTTATCTATAGTCAATGCACAACCTTATAGACCCATCCTTTTTCTTCATGAATTAGAAGAAAGCACCCCATGGAAAAGTGCTTAGTTGGATAAACCCCTTATCCAACAACTCCTAAAACTTATTCTTCAACTTCTTTATCTTTTCTATTGCCATCCTATTAGGTGTATTTTCTATGGGTTGATTGTCAGACACTAGATTAAATTCAAGATCAATATTTTGAGGAGGTGGAACTCTTGGAAAATCTCAAGAAACATGTCCAAAAACACCCATACTAAATGTAAGTCCTCTATCCTTAAACTCCTTGCCTTAGTATCAACCACATGTGTTAATAAATCTTTACAACCCTACCTCATCAACCTCTTTTATATCACTATACACACCACACATGATGGAACAATATTCATATCTCCTTGGAAAATGAAGAGATACTACATCCCTATAGTCTTCAAATTTGGAACCATAGTCTCAAATAATCCTATACTTCTCATAACTATCCATCTCTAGTATCACATCAAATCTGTGGATGTCAAGTGGTATGAGGTCCAATCGGATGCTATATCATGAGAATATAAAAAAATAGGATAGACACACCTCATACAAAATGATAGACTCTTCTAGGGAGTCTACTTGAAAAACTCCTCAAATTTTAGTAGACATGTTACAAGGATGTATCACCTCTCTGGTGATAAATGAGTGCCTCAGACCCTGGTAAGATAGATACGTATGAAGAAGTAGATAAGTTAGAATGAAAATGTTCCTTATGAACTATCATGACATGCAGATTGACAACTTCTTATGGATGATTCATCATATATAACCTTCCATTGCCTCCGGTTTTCAATGCTTGTTGCTCTATCAGTTGGTCCCAATGACCTTGATTGCAATTCCTAGCCGCATCCCATTCCACCCATTGTGCTATCATGAGCCAAGATTTTCCTTTACAATTGTTGAGGAACTTCTTGGTAACTTTATGGACAATAGGCATCTCCAATATTCCACACTGGAAGTACATCCTCATATCAAATTGACAAGGACATGAATCATGCTTATTGCATATGAGGCACTGCCTTTTGTATTACAACCTAGAAGGCCCAATCACTAACATCGATCTTGAATTGTGCACCACAAAAGGCAAATGATCAACAACTCCGCCCTTGCTAAGATCCAACCACCATAATAGAACCATTTTTTACTCAAATCCAACCTCCAACTAACTAGAAAGCCAATAGATGAAGGACCCAATTGTCCATCCCTTGCATGGATATATCAAAGTGTAGATGTGGAAGTAAAAAATCTTAGCATACATGAATATTTATGCCAAGAGATCTAGTCATATGATGATTGCAATGGCATATCTTGTAAATGATTTGAGTAACTATAAAGGCAATTCAGTCTGTATGTTTCTTCAATTATGAGATGACGATATAACATGATAAATGTCTAAAAAATGATACTTCTTAATGGAATATGTGTTTAGGTTGAGGACCCAAACAATGAGATTATGTGTATGATAGGAGTAATTTGCATTCTTGATTATGTCCCTACTCAGATATTATTGTGGAAGCTAATAGAAAACAATAATGCATAAGACTAGAGTGTGTGTTGATTGATGACATAATATCATTAGTCATGATATGTGATATCAAAACAAACACATAGGTACTTGTTAGAGAATAGTGTACCATACAGAACAGACCTGTGAAGTGATACATGGGTAATAGTCATAATCATATATCAAGGGTAATAGTGGTGATTGTGATTCTTAGACCTAAAGTCACTACACTCATCACATGTTGTTCAACATATTTTAAATCATCATCCAACATGACCTTCAATAAGGGCTTCCATAAAGGTGATGCGTGGATACATTGTGACACATGAGGATTGATTGTGAGCAATGTAGATGGAATTTCTCCCTCCTATTGGAGTTGATATCCTGACCACTTGATAAGTGAGATTGATAAAATGTATGGAGATACTCATGTGAGTCAATATATGATATTGAGCTCATATCCATCTGTATAGTCTACTCTGGTTCAAGGAACACATACAAAATGATTAAGAGGATGACTTTTCCATGCTTCGAGTTCAAATCTAGATGTATGAGAGAAATGAATTATACAATCATAGTAAAACTAATCACAGATCTAGGTTAAAGTTGGGCTCCAACATTCCAATTACTTGGGTAGCAATGATGGGTTTCTAGATACTTCTCATAGCTTATGATGTCATAAATTAGTTATGGACAATAACTACTAAAGTAACTTGGGACCTATAGGGTCACACCCATAGGACACACCTGGAATAGGAGTTTACTGATGAATAAGGTTGAACTTATCATTAAAGTATTTATGTATTCAATTTAAACAACATTGGATGAAAATTGACTGACTGAGAATGTGAGTCGACCGATTCAAGTTTTGAGTCGACCAATTCAAATGTTGAGTCAACAAGATGAACATTGGCAGAAAATTGATTGACTGGGAACATGAGTCAACCAACTCAAGTATTGAGTTGACCAATTCAAGTGTCGAGTCAACCAACGCATAATTCCAGTCACCTTGCTGAATGATCAGTAAGGCTGGATCAAAGATTGATATTGACATCATGTTGTGCATTGATCGTTGCATTGAAAGCCAATATGTTTGAGAATAGGAAAGTGTTCCAATCGGTTGATTCATGTGTGGGATGCGAGTTAATGGACTCGTGATTTATAGCATCTAGAAACTCATGAAAATTTGTGTCTTTTACTCCTAGTTGATCTAGAAACCCCAACCCTAGCCATCCTAAAATAGAGGGACATTCAAGGCTTTCAGAAGACAAAACTGACACTGACAAACATTTTCCTCTCATAATTGTGCTAACATGATAGCCTAAGAAAGTCTTACCCATAAAAGGGAGAGACAACAAGGGAGAACAAGTCAACACTAACACGTTGACATCAAAGGGACAAACTCCTTCCCATTGGAAGTAGAAAGCATGACTAGCAGTTTTTGGTGGTCCACGCGAACCACCATAGATGTGTGGAGGCTATTGCCACCATGATAGGAGGATGTCGTCAACTGCTGTTTGTGGTGGCTGTCGACAACCATCTGGGTGGTACTTGAAAAATAAGCACGCCATTGCAAGGATTTTAGCTGCACTAGTTCCAGGACCAGGTAAATGTCTTCACAACCCTTTTTCCTAAATACATCATTGTTGATGCAATCTACTTTTTTGGGATACAAGTAGAAAATTTTGTTTCTTACTGGCTTATCCGCTATACGAGATCCCAACATATTTAACATGATGGAAGAACCAACATGATCTCAACATTTGACAAGTATATTAATAATAACATTCTTTATTTCAATATTCAAGTTATAAACTGAGATGACTTTTGTACAAGTAAACTCATATATACTTGATAGGATCTTACAATAAGCACACCTACAAATTGCTCACCAGGACATAAAATCCTTAGCCATCTGAGTACCTAAAACATACGTGAAATAAGTGTGTCAACACACAAGGTGTTGAGTACATGGCAAACACACACACATTATATATATATATATATATATATATATATATATATATATACTTTGCCAAAGTAAATGAACAAGAATAAACAAGTGAAGTACTTATCAAAATGTGAGCCCATTGTTTACAACATTTTACTCAAATAATACCAACAATATTATTTATGATAAGGTCTTTGACCAACTTTCCAACAGAATGGCATGTGAGGGTACTCAAGATTAGCTAACCCTATTTGTATGACATGGTATTCCCTTTCTTGATAACTCAAGTAGGACGCCTGACCCGGTGTCCTTACCTCAAAAATACAGGGAAGTGAAAAAGGTTGTATAATGGAATTCTATATTATGTGTCTATGTTATGAAACCAATAAGATAATGCATTGATGCACAACACTAAAATTTTACATGGAAGTATATGCGATTAATCAAGCATACATACATATCAAGGTTCAAGTAAGAATACATACTCATATAATTGTTTAAATACCAAACCTGATTTAGGGATTCCTAGCTTAACTTATCCTAGATCATCTAGCCACAATCATTACCTTTGTAAGAACAATATTGCACGCATGTATTAGATTCTCATCATTAACCCTAACTAGTTTCATTTTATAATCCTTGATTTTAGACAAGTTAGGTGTTAAGTTTCTTAATTCCATGTTTGATGATCTTTTATTGTTTAGGGTCCATCATTAAGGTGTATTTCAAGTTGCATGAAAATTTGGGTTTCCATCCAGTTTATATGATTCAAGATTCAATTCATTTCCTTGCATTTTAGGGTCAAATGATTCATAATAGAGAAATAAGGTCATGATTCATCAAGTCATGTGATCTAGAGAAAATATGAGATTAGATCATCAAGGTAGGGACATAAGAAGCACATGTCAAGATTAGGTGGATGTCCCTAGGGATTTTGGCATCAATTCAACATTATCAACATGCATTCAATATCCAATATATAAGACTTTATCATTAGGGGTCAAATATATGACCTATGTGGGACATCCATATAAAAGCGGCTGCAAAAATTAGATGAACGCTAATTTTAGAGGACATGATAAGAGAAAAAAACTCATAACGATTACAGAGCATGAGAACACAAATCAATCCATATAGGTCATATTGGACAAACTAGGGTGAAAAGAGTCACATACATCATTATATCAAAGCATAGTGTGAACTTAGACATTAGGATCTCGACTCACCATGGTGTTACTGATTTCAAACATATAAAGGGGTTTGCTGTATAAGAATACCAAGATTCCACATTTGATTTGAGGTACAATAATGCATCACCATAAAGGGGCCACATTCATGCATTGTGTCATAGAGCACAAAACAAGAGGGGATAGGGGAGACATGGGATGATATTAGTGTCTTGAGGTCTGGTATACTATTGATTTGGGACTAACTTGAAGATTTGAACCCTTATCAATTATGTTGAAACATCAAACCAAAGATGTTGGCATTAATTTGTATTTTAGGCCATATTTGAACCAAGGATCATAATAGGTCACACAAAAGGGATCAATGTCAAATATTTAACAAGAGTTCATTAAAAATTACTTACTAGAGTTAAAAGAATCAAGTACAATCATCATTTGATTATTATTCAACACAAGAGTGCATCAGTTTGTTAAGAAGACTGAAAGAGAGCATTAAAAAGGTATGTACGTTTGACATATATGGATAAAGGGTGAGGGAGATATGAATTTTACAAGTTTTTCATTAAAACCTATAAGGAAACTAGTTGAGCTTTATCATTCAGTGCGTCATTGAAGGCATGACATGGATCTTTGATCCAACATCCATATTGGGACACACTCACTCTCACCTAAGCTATCTTTTGGAGGGCGGTGGGCCACATCTCTCCAACACCACTATATGCTATGTGGTTGCAACAAGTGATTTCAAATCACCACCCTTATACATCTATGCCAAGACAATCATGAGCTTCAACTTGGTTCAATCCCGACCCCAAGAGGGAGTCTTCTTGCTCCAACACCACATACCTTGCTCACATAAAGTGGCGTCACTACATGGTTAGATCTCTAAAGAGGAGCATTGGGTTGGGGTTGGAGACCCCTGGGGCATACGAGAAGGCTTTTTTACTCTAGCTAGGTCTTGAGGACCCAAGGGAGTCCCCTCCTAAGGCTACATGAAATCAAGGCAGAATTGCCCAAATCAAAGCAACTTTGGAAGTTTCCATGGTTGGAGGAGTAAGATTATCAACAAGGAAGAATTTTAGGGCAATAAAACTGACGTCTAAAGTAACCCACAAAATACAATTTTTTGGGGAAATTTTTTCCTCCAATTTTTTTAAGATGGGCGTCAATTTTTGTTGAACAAATGACAGATATCATCGTGCGTAATAAGTTTTGCCTCCAAAATACTTCTGGCATTGGTAACTGCAAAAATTTGCACAATCTATGCCAGTTTTTCATCAGGAAACTGACGTATTAGTGTTCGCTCCACGTCCCCATGAACCCCACCAAATTGCACTCTAGTGTCAATTTTTATCATATAGAACCGATGAGTATTGCCATTACGGAGGCTGACTTTTTTCGTTCGGATTATGGACTCTTGCATTAATTTTTTGGAATAAACCTACGTTTAAGTCACTATGTGTGGTGTCGGTTTTCTGAATATAACCAACAACTTTCACCATTATTGAGTTGGATTTTTTTTGTTTAGGTAAAGACCTTTTGTATCAATATTTTGGGAATAAACTAACTTTTAAGTGACTATGTGTGGTGTAGGTTTTACTCATCCAATCGATGACTAAAGACTTAGCTGTTGGTTTTTTAATACAACCAACGACTAGGCCCCACTTAAGACCTGTGAAATTTCTTTCCCCTTCCCCTATTCTCTGTTTCATTGTTTGTCTGACCTAGCTCTAACAATTCTGACCTTTTCTGCTCCTCTGCTCAAGCTGTTGTGTGCTCGCCTCCATCCCTAGTTTTTTGACTGCCGCTACTACTAGATCTCACCAACACTGTTGGAGCTTGCCGCCACCACTGTTGGAGCTTGTCATCATTACTGTTGGAGCTTGCTGCCGCTACTGGAGCTATCCATCATTGTCACTGGAGCTATCCACTGTCATTGCCATCATCATCATCGCCTATTTGGTCTCCTTTGGCTCTTTACTTCTTTCTAAGAAGGTATGTTCCCTACACTCCTAAGCTTCTTCCTAAGCCTCTTGGTATTTCCACCCTTAGATTTGGGCTACCGTTCTTCATTTTTCTTGATGATTGATTATCTCTCCTCATATAAGTGATGCAATCTACACTTATTAATAGTTTTAAGCACTATAAGAGGGTTCCTAGTTGGATATCCATAAAATTTTAATCATTAGAGCACTCCTTTCCTTATATCTATCATTTTTTGTTATATCCTCTACTTTCTTTGAACAATAAACCAATTTAATTTTATAGATTTTGGAACATGAAATTGAAATATGTAGCTTTAAGTTTGTGCTTAATTATGTGTTTAGAATGTATTTAATTGCCTCCACATTTGCATATCATCTTCAATCAAGCCTCCCCTGAATGCATCATTCATATTAAATGTTTTAATAACACTCTTTAATGAGATCTTGCATTCCATCCTCATATGTCATAATCATTAAGTGTAAGTTATATGTTAAATCATAAAAATGAAAAATATGGCATCCTAGCATGTAATAAGAATTAGATAAGGGTGTCAATGTTTCCATGTAATCTACCAACATGAAAACATTATCCGTTGGCCTAGAAACCCATCCAAGATTTATTCATTAGGAGTAAATCTTTGATAGACCCCAGTTTGGGACTGTTCTTGAACACTTAATCTCACTCAGGATGTAAGTGTATAATGTGTAATCAGTTTTCAAGATGTTTCATTAAGACTTTCTTGTTTGTTCTCTATGTACATATGTTTGTGGACATTTCCCATCTACATTGATGTACTTGGAGAACTACCAGAAGATGCAGCCAAAATTTTATTGAAAATCGAATACACATTAAACACTTAATAGTGAGATTACGTATTTAAGAATGGGATAGGTGGTACAAAAATTCATTACGAAACCCTAAACCCTAATCTATAAATCATAAACCCTAATTTGTAAACCATAAACCCTAATGTAGCTGACCCTTATCCCAAAATCCAAAATAATAAACCCTAATCTATCTTTAAATCTTAAACCCTAAATCCTAATACTTGTTTTTTCTTTGATCATAGAATGGATAGATCATGGATGTCCATTCCAAATCACTGCACCGCAGAGTTGATTGTTGGTCTTGACAAGTTTATAAAATTTGCATAGGAACATAGGAAACGACATGGAGATAGGTTCTACTGTCCATGTAGGCATTGCGGTAACAACTTGAAAGTCAATAATGTTGAAGAAATCAATGTCATGTCATGTGCAAAGGGATTATACTGGGATATACAGAATGGTACTTCCATGGAGAGAATCCAACAATGAGATCAGTAGATGTCGATAATAGTACTTGTGTTGAACAAAAAATTTCCACCGATGATGTAGATGTGAACGAATCGATTCTGATACACATGGGTGATACGCTGCTATATAGTTGTGGGGTAGAGCACACCGATCCACCTTACTTATTTAGAAACATTGTGCATGATTCTGAGAGACCATTATACTTAGATTGTACCAAGCTTACTAAGATAAGCACTATGTTGAGATTGTATACTCTGAAGGCTAACAATAGATGGAGCGATAAAAGCTTCACGTCATTGTTGTCTTTGTTGAAAGAAATCCTTCCCGAAGGCAACAAGATTACAATCTCAACATACAAATTAAATAAAATGTTGTGCCCAATGGGAATGAAGGATAATAAGATACATGCATGCCTGAATGACTGTGTTATTTCAAAAGGGCTATGTCAATTTGAAAGATTGCTCGAATTATGGGGCGTCAAGGTACAAAATGACGACTTTGGGGTAGTCCAAAATTGGATCTCCTACCAAGGTGATGTGTTACCTACCTATAATGCCATAGTTTCAATGCTTGTTTGCCAATCCCATGGATGCAAAGAATTTAAGTGGCATGTACATGTAAAGAAAAATAATGATGATATCCTACTACATGCATATGATTCCCCACAATGGATGAAGATTGATTTATTATACCCTGAATTTGGTGAAGAAGTCATGAATCTAAGACTTGGGCTTTTTACTGATGGGATGAATCCATACAATACATTGAGCAGCCAACATAGCACTTGGACTATTATGATTGTTATATACAATATTACCTCCCTGGTTGTGTATGAAAAATAAGTATGTCATGCTGTCGTTGTTGATATCATGCCATAAAAAACTTGGCAATGATATTAATGTTTATCTTGAACCTCTGATTTATGACTTAAAGAAACTCTGGGGAGAAGATGTGATGACCTATGATGCTTCGCATAGAGAGACATATCATTTGAATGTTATGTTGTTTTGCATTATTATTGACTTTCCAACATTGGAAAATTTTCTAGATACAGTTTAAAAGGATCCAAGGCATACCCTATATGTGAAGAGAACACTGATTCAATATGAATAAAATATGGTAGAAAGACTATGTGTCTCGATCATCGAAGGTTTCTTCCAAAAGTTCATCCTTACTGAAGGTTGCACAAAGCGTTCAATGGATCGAATGAGGAAAAAAGTGCCCCTAAATCTATATCAGGGGAGGTTGTTTATGAAAGAGTAAAAGACTTTGTTAATGCATTCAGTAAGAGATCACAATGTACCATTCCCACACAGAGTGACAAATCTGTATCCAAGAAGAGGTCAATATTATGAGATCTTCCTTATTGAAGTTCTTTGGCAATTAGGCATTGTATGGATGTCATCCATGTTGAGAAAAATGTCTGTGATAGTGTCATAAGTACTCTGTTGAATATACCAGGTAAGACTAAAGATGGCATTAAATCCATAATGGACCTACGTGAAATGGGAGTAAGGAAAAAATTAATAGAAGTAGTTAGTAGTGATCTGAAAACATATTTACCTTCTGCTTGTTACACTTTGTCTAGAAAGGATAAGAAAACTTTTTGTGAGTGTTTGGTTAATGTTAAGGTACCACATGGATACTCTTCCAATATACATAGACTGGTATTAATGAAAGATTTGAAATTGATAGATCTTAAATCTTATGATTGTCACACTCTAATGCAACAAATATTTCCCATGGCAATTTGATCTATATTGCTGAAGCATGTAATGTTTGTAATCACCAAACTTTGTTTCTTCTTCAACACTCTATGCAACAAAGTTATTAATGCTGAGAATCTCGATAAGTTACAAAGAGAAGTTATTGTTACCCTATGACAACTATGCTAGGAATAGTTACTAACATCGTTTAGTGACCACACTCACAACCAATATACAAAGAGTATATTGCTAACTTAGTTACTTCATGTGCATATATGCTAGGCATGCAAGCCAAAAATATGAGTTGTAGATACAACTGGTCAAATCCACCTTGATCAAACCTAAAAGTACATGTATGACTTTTAGAAAACTTGCAAGTATCTTTTCCAACCTCCAAACTACTACTATCCTCCAGAGATAGACTCCTCTTCACAAAAGCCTAGGTTATGCTTCTAGTCACCTACATGATGTGGATAACCATGAGGTGAGACCCATATCCCAATGATATAATATAATGATTGATGACAGCCCTATGCTAACTAGATAACAATTAATAGAGTAATAAGGCAAACATAAAAGACAACAATAATCTATATAAGGTATGAAAAGTAGCAAGTGCATGATAAGAATGACAAGTGATACTTTGGTGTAGAAGAGAAATACAAGCATTATAATGTGAATCATCAAGTAAACCTAAGTAGACATACTACACAACTAAATTACATATTTTGTGATTAAGCCCTAAGTGGTTTTTGATGTACCAAGTCAAGCCACTAACTAGTGACTAAAAAGTCCTCTAGCCACTGCACAATGTCTTAGGAATATGAACCCCATATGCCCACCAACCTCAAGTCGACATGAGTATAAAAAGAGTAGTATGCTCAAATGACGGACTACACATGGAGTGCTCAAAATCCGGTCCATATAGAACTAGGTCTACCTGAGTACTTAATGAAGGAATTATCATGATTGATTATCCACATTTTACACTGAAGTTTCATAATATTCAAGAATTGTGTCTCTTGTTTATATTTAAATTTCATTTCATAAATATCGATTACTTTTAATTGTGTTTCTAATAAATATTTATGGTTATATTACGAGGATAACATAGCCAAGACTGCATCATCATGGCCCCTAAGCCGATATGAGAGCTTTTGATCTTTCATGACTCCTAAAGGTTCCCAACTACATCACATGTGTAACAAGGTTCCCACTTAAATTGCGATTACCATATCCTTGGCTTATCAAAATTTAGCTACCACACACAAACCCATCATTCATATATCATATACACAAACTTCACGCAAGCTAGTGCTCTCGACTGCCACAACATAGACTCAACACCCTATCGAGGCTCTTGACTCATCTAATGACAACCAAATGATAGCCTTGATAGGAGACAATTTAGTCCTAGACAACATAATATCCAAGCCACTGCTCACCTCGACAATAGTTCTGCCTCATAGTGCCATACATGCTTCTAAAATAGGTGATCGTACCTAGTTTGGTAGACTTCCACCATCATTGCTTAAGACCCTTATGGTCAACATGCAAGAGCTCGCTAGGTCTTACACATGCGGCTAGAGGAATACACTATACTACATGCACTTGATATCAATTAACCATTGGACAACAAATCCCACTATTGCTCAATAGCCATCGACTTCATGCTCAATGCCATGATTGCTAACTACTGAACAATCAACCTGTCGAGGATGCATTGCTTGATATCCACCAAGCTTAGCTCGATAGTAGGTTTATGAGCCCCATCAATTAACCTCGACACTAGCCTCACTCCATGCTCCTCACCTCATGATTCCTACTCAAGCCCGTGCCTATAATGCTCATTCTCTACAATATCTACACCATTCCATAGACTTTCTCACCTATCAACCAAGATGCATGCTTACAATCACCAACACAACCACGCACCCGATCCCTCGATAGCCCCATGAATCAAAACAATCATGATGACATCAATGCACTTGATACCTCTACAAGCCTGTCTGCTTGCTCGATAGAAAGAATTCTGACATTCGACAACACTATGGTCATCGATACCATCTTTGATGCATCATACACCCAAACATGCATCCATGACACCTCCTCTCCATAGAGGGCTCTTGCCTATGGAGTGACGCTCTATCTAAGACACCATGTCTCTAGTAAGACAACCAAGACCCCCGTATGGATAGATTCATTTATATGGATAGGGACCCATAAATTAATTGTATGACCTTAAGAATTCACCCTAGCCATCTAAACTAATGCTATCAATACCATCCCCACAACCACATGTACAAAAGGTCTAGATCCCCCACAATGAAAGGTTGTGTTTCCTAGTTAAAAATGCTTGATGATGTAGCCCTATTTTAGGGCTTCATCATGCATCTTTTTTCATGATAATCACATCTAAAAATCATAGATTACAATCTATTTCCTCCAATATGATCTTTTATGACAAATGCACTTATGCCTCCTTTTGTGTGTATTTCAGGGCACTTAGGCATGCATTGACGCATTAGGGAGAGATGAAGAATGTCTTTGAGTTCTCACACCCCAAGAGTGGACCTATATCTCCCCTGAGATTCCCTTGGATGCACAAGAGAAATTCAAAGAAAAAGAAGGCTAGATGAAGAAGTTGAAGTGGAGATCAACAACAAAAAGCCTTAAAATGGCTGTGGCATATCACCACGGTCGTGGGGAATTAAGCTCCAAAAGTCACAGGAAAGTCGCCAAATTTGTAAATGAATGACCACGACCGTGGTAAAAACAATGGCCATGGTCACTGAAGACCCCACGTCCATGGTCCTCAGAATGGCCGTGGCCAGCGCTACCCGACTCGCCTGTGGTCTGTAAAATGACCGTGACAATTTATGCATGAAGACCCCAAAAATCAATAGGGACTTGGCTCCATTTACATGTGAATGAAAATGGTCACGACCATCAACACGACCATGGCCCTTTAAGGCTACCTCACATGTAGAGAACACCACAATCGTGACAAGCTGAAGACAAGACGACCTTAGAGCAACCTTGCCCATGGATACCTCCTCCAACATGGTCGTGGTACCCTCTACCCAACACGACTGTGGCACCTCACCATGGCTGTGGCCACATACACACTTACACTTCGACTCCACCTTCCACCTTGACAATTCCACTACCACAACTGTGCCATGCAACCCCCGCCACAGCCATAGAACCTCACCACGAACGTGGTGACAACCTAAGCCTACCCATTTTCTCCACTATTGTTCCCATTTTCCCCACTTACCCTAGTGCCTCCCACCACATATATATAAATAGGTGATGACCAAAAAATGAAGGTTAGCTTCCCTTAGCCTCTTCCTAGATACTCTAGAGCTCCTTCATCCCCTTCCTTGCATTTAATCCACTCACCTACCTCCCACTCCATATTCCACTCCATTTCTACCATACAAACCTACTTTTCTAGGTTCCCTACCATAATCCCCCATATCTCCATGCTTTTCACTCCCCTTGGAGGAGGATCCACGCTCTACAATAGATAGGAGGTGAAGAAGAAGAAGCTACTCCGAGCTCCATGGATTCCTACCCCTTTATTTGCATTTCTTTTCTCTTTTGTATGAGCATGTCTAGCTAAGCCCCTAGTGGTGGGTTGTTTGGGGTTCAAATGTAAATTTGACACCATGTTGGGGGAAAATAACTTGTATTGAACATAATTTCATTCTATGATGATTGCCTCTTTCTTCTATCTCATTTCCCATTATCTTGCACATGGTTTGTGTTTTTAAACATAGATTTTTTTTGTGATGCTTGATGACACTTAGCTTCTAGGGGAAAATGGAATGTATGTGGCAATCTTAGGAATGGATACTAGGTCCAATTAGTAGATCCCTAGCTAGACCCCTTTGTTCCTACACACACCTCCCTTCTTATACAAGTAGGTGTGAGATCCAAGTAGCTAGTGTAAGTATGATTAGTGCAATTGCCTAGAGTTTCCTAAAGGCTAGATGGAAAGTAACATGAGGTGAAACACCCTCATATCTACTCCCATTCCTACCCTTGGCTCTCAATTGTCCTAATACCACTTACCCTAGAAACCTAGACTTGCCAAGTCCTATTAGAATTACACCTAACCCTAGTTCTCCAATTAGTAGCATAGGGTATATCCCAATAGAACTTGCCTTGTTGTTTGGTTTGGTAATCTAGATTGAAATATGAGAATTGCATGCTATGTTAACCCTCCCCCAACTAATATTGAGTTTCATTCCCAAACATCCCACCTATCCATCTTATTGCTTAAAATCCACTCTTTCCTTCTTATCTTGTTAATGCTATCTTAGTTAATTGCCTTTGTTAATTCTTAGCTAATTGCTTAGTTTTTGATAGTTAGTTCTTGCTCTAGTAGTTAGGGCTCCTTTGAGCTTGCTTGTGTTAATTTAGCTAACTAGTGATAACTTAGACTCTTTCTTGTCTTATTTCTTAGCTTGCATCTTAGTTGATAACTTGGCTTGCTAGTGTAGTGTAACTCCTTGCTCTAGCCTAATTGCTCATCTTGCCTAGTTTGCTAGTCATAACTTGCTTAGGGTAATCTAAGGTTTTTGTTAATATATCTTATTTATTGCTCTTTCTTGCTTGCATTCGTAGAATAATCAACCAAAACCAACTTTAAACCCTCAAACCTTACACTCTACTTTAGGAACATAGCTAACATCAACCTAGCTCTAGTGCCCCCTCTTTCCCCGAGGATCGACCCTAATCTTACCACTAGCCTATACTACAACACGACCCTGTGCACTTACGGGTACATGATATAAATTTTGAGAGATCTGTGTGCTTTCCCTTTGGGTTGCATCTAGTCACCTTTAGTTGGCTAGTGTGTGGCCTTGAGAAGATCACACCAGTCGATACCTCCCATCTCCACAAAAGTTCTTCTTCACTCATGCATCCATCCATACATCCATTCTATCCATATTTATCCATTGGCATCTACCTCCTTCATCAAAAAGACAACAATCCCTTCTACCACC
The DNA here is from genome assembly GCA_963693085.1 of Alisma plantago-aquatica. NCBI lineage: Eukaryota > Viridiplantae > Streptophyta > Magnoliopsida > Alismatales > Alismataceae > Alisma > Alisma plantago-aquatica. Next base: position 312,355,327 of record OY856413.1, on the reverse strand, counting down.
CATTGATGTCATCCTCCACCAACTAGTTCCCCATAAGTCAATATCAAACAAGGGAGAAGAAGAAAGAAGGAGATAGCTAGTCCCACACCATTCCTTTCTGCATCCTCTTATGTTCATGACCATGACTGCATCTTCTTCTATCATTGACTGTATTGATCTTTCCACTAAAAGTGAGTAGTTTAATCACTAGGATGTGAAGATTAGCCTCACTATTTGCACTTCATGGACTCAAATTTTGTTATTTTCTGCTTGTATGTCTCATTGATTTAGATTTAATCATTCCTTGCATGTTACATGAATTGATGACTTGTGGTGCATCTCTATTATAATTCTAGACATAGAGGACATCAAATCATGGAGTTTTTATACCGATTGATCCTAATTGACTTTGATAAAAACTTCAGATTGGTGGTTTTAAGGGTGACAAATACATAATTCACACGTAACATGTCGACTAGCCTACATTGATATTGACACGTACAATTTCCTTGAGCTGAAAGGATAGAAATTTATTTGTTCCTCAATCTAATACTCATATGAGTAGTGATGCAAAGTGAGTGATCAAATACGGTTAGTGATAGTGAAACTTAATTCCACCCATATGTTTCCCATTATTAATTTATATCTTATTTAATTTAGTCTTTATTTCATTGCAAAACAAGTGATTCAGTAATTTGTTACTTTTAGATTTAACATTGATCTTAAAGTAATTATACAAATTAGCAAGGTTCTTAAAAACATTGTCTTTTGGGTTTTTATCCTTAACTATAATATGACAAGACACATCCTCTTGCTGGTGGTATTGTCTTGCTGTTTGTTTCAGTAAAAACTAAAATTTATATCCTAGTTAATTTTCTCATGTAATAAACTTTCCACACTAGTAATCAAGTCTTGACACCTATCCCCAGGGTATTAAAGCCCATATAAGCTTTTACCACATCAACATCCAATTATAAGATATCACTAGAGCTATGACCTTGACCATACTCATTCTCATAACTATATTGAATGTTGAAGAAACAATCTCCCCTTACCCAATATACACAAAAATACATGGATCCACTTTCTTCTCATGTTCAAGACCACTATAAGAAAACTCGTCTCACTATACTAACTTCTAAATACTGGGATAGTTCCCACGATCTCGTGTCATTACATGATTATGTCAATTAGGCTAATTACTCGTATTTTAGTTGCATCAAACAAGTTACAAATAAGGTATTGAGATGTTACCATGAACGTTCATCAAGTTTAACAACTTAAGAAGATATAAAATTTATAAATACATAAACCAAAGTGCCCAATCATGCAGAGATCAACCATCCAGTCCATATCATGGCTAATTCACTTATTTGAGATGCATCAAGGCCCAATTCACCATTAAAGGCCATATCTTGCCAAAATAAAATATATAGTCCACACCCAACTGCAACTATGCATTTATACTCACATGACAACAACAAAACATGATTGAAACTGTCAAATTAAACATCACATGCATGTAGAAGTTGCACTTAAAAAGAAATTTGGCATCAAGAAGTACAAATGATCTACTTTTAGGTATGAAGTCTAATTCCAATGAGATTCAATAGATTAATAGTTAGACAATCATCCTAATTTCATATTAGAAACACCAGTAAACAATAGGGGGAGTTGCATGATTCATTTCCCCCCAAAATGTTATCAACATACCATGAAATAGCCTTTTCAAGGCATAAATGCACACACTTCACAATTTCAGCGTGATAAAAATAGGAGGGCATATTAATATCATATTAAATCACCATCTATAGAGTAAATTAGATAAGGAAATTCGTCCTCATATATCATCCTAACAAACCAATCCATAAGAGTTCCAACTTTTAGCATATCAGGTAAGAATTAGGAAAGGTTAGACTTTTACATGTGTATTGTAGGCAAAGAAGCTATTAAGAGTACTCACCTTTGATGATGACTAAAATGTGTAAAAACAATCCTCAATGCAGTCTCATATACACATCCAAACATGCCATTTAAGCTCTAAGATGACAACATCAAGTTAGGTCTAGGCAAACTAGGGCAAAAGAGAGAGAAAAGATGGTGCTTTAATTGTTTGGTACAAGAAACTCCATGGAAATCCATGGACACAACCCAATGAAGAATATGAAAGGGAGATTAACATAAAAGTGAGCATATAAAAATACATTACATGGATTAAAATTTAAGTGAAATTACAAAGCCTTGGATCTACCAATGAAGATTGTATCATCAACATGCAAGTATATGCAAGCACTCTCTCAAAGCTGATCAACCTTCAAGCAAGGGTGTCAATCTTCAAGCATATTCTTTGTGGCTCTAGAGATTCTCCTTTCTATTTCCAAATGATGGCTTGATTCCAAAGAATGCTAGGATCAAAAGGGTGTTGGTACATATTTGAGAAAGAATCAGCAGACTAAAATAACCCCACCTATGCATGACCATCGAGGGGAAAGGGGGGGGGAAGGAGATACTAATGTGAAAGTCCCTCAATAGTTGTGGTACCCTATCATGGGTCCTCCCATTGAAGGCCCTATCCAGGGTCATGTTCCAAGATGTATCAGATGCCCAACTCTTTTCCTATCAAGGTCTAAAGAGTAGGCTATCGAGATGCACTAAGCAAAATTTATCAAGATGCATCTATGAAAACATATTGAAGGTTTATTTAAGCTATCAAGAAGCTGTAATAGCCTCATACACTAAGATACCTTTGGTAACCATGATTTGAAGGTTGGGCCGGCTCTTGGATATCAAGCCTCAAGGCTCAAGAAATGAACATCAACCATGTAGACTATAATAAGGTTGGGAACCAAAGAATGACACCTCATTCAAACCAAGTTAAAAAACCATCCATATAAAATAAAATAAAATATGGATATGAAAGATGAAGTGTACTTAGATAATTTACACTTAAATTTCAAACAGGTTCTTAATTATGATGAATTTGCATAAGTCCACATATGTACAAGAAATTTCAAAACCAAGGAAAACAAAGTAAAAATTGAGTAAATACTGAGTTAAAACTTAATAAAAAATGAAATTGTAAATAGAAAAATAATTAGAGGTAAGGATACGTTAGGGGCCTTACAACACCATACATCACTCTCAATCACTAGTGCCGGGCAAGCTTTAAAGACACCATCTACCTAATCTTGTTATGATTACCTTTGGAGATTGATAGTGGAAGCAATTATTTGATAACAATTTCCTATATTCCTTTAATATTTGGTGTCAGGAGGGAGGTGCAGTGAAATGAAAAAAATCATTCCATTATACCCTAGACTCCAGTTCCATCTTAGATATAAAACATCAATGAAAAAAGAGAATAAGGGATAAATGTTATACCTTTGTGCACATTAGTTTTCCAAAATCTAGTTGCATATTTTATCAGTGAAGAACACAATCTTATGAATATAGATCCAAAACAACCACTAAGAAATTTGGATGAAATATTGGGAGATCCATATTGTCTACCAAGCTGCTGCATAGTTGTCTTCATGTGGAACAACTTCTCCAAGACTCTGCATGTGTGCCTCAACCTATACCTCATCCATGCAGATGAGGGAGAACATGGTGCATCGGCTTGACCACCAAGAAAAATAGGAATAAGAGTTTTTGACATGCTAGTTGTCCCACAACTCTCTTTCTTCTCCTATCTTGAACAACAATCCTTAGGTTAAATTCCTCACTCCAATAGATAAGTTCTATGGACAACTTATCTCAAAGTTGTCTCAAATATTGTAACTCCCTTGGGACACCCCTTTTATATAGGAGAGTCATGGACTTGAAAAAGCCTAATTCTAACCCCTTTCCTAACTGCAATCCCAAAAATGATTCAATGCTGAAAGAGTCAAACTAGAACCTGATCACCCAATCATGTTACCTGATTAGCCTATCACGATCATGTTGGACACTCTAATCACATGATAAATTTAGTTGACCGTCCAATTAGGATAGTTCAAATCTAAATTGATTTACAATTTGAGACTTTCCTTGCTACATTGTGATGGTCCAACTAGGTTACCTGACCGGTCGATCACGTCAGCCTAGTAGAGAACTCAGTTGACCAATTGACAATCAATTGATCTATCAACCCAACCAATTCAATCAACCAACCAGACACTTTTGTCAGTCCATCAATGCCATTTTTTATTTAGGCTATTTTTTATTCAGAACCATTCTAACCATTTGTTGATTGCAAAATTCAACTTCCTTATGCATCCTTATGTGTGTGACCCGATAGGTTCCTAATTACATTGGTAGCGATATTCAAAATAACACAACAAAAGATTGGTGTCGACCATACATCATTACCACCCAAGTAATAGGAATGAGTTGGAGAAAAAATACAACCTCTAAAGTGAATAATGTAATCATGACTGTATAATCCTTTTGACATAGGTATCCATATTAAAACTAAGGTATAGATTGTCATCCTCTTAACACTCAATCTGTGTTCCTTGAAGTAGAGCAAATTATTTTAGATATTGTGAGATGAATATCGTATATTGACTCACATGAGCATGGCCATGCATTTCATAATCTCACTTATGAAGTGGATGGAGATATCACTCAAAAAGAGGGACAAATTCTATCTACATCACTCACAATATTGCCCTCGTGTCACAGTGTACCCAATCACCACCTTCTTGGCAACTCATATTTCAAAGCATGTTGGACTAGTGTCGAAGTACACAAAATAACATGTTTTACTATAGTGATTTCATGTTTAAAGATCACAGTCACCATTGTCACGTTGAGATCTGACAGGGGGAACAAATACCCCTTCTAGTGCAAAAATACCCACTTTTGGGATCGAAAGAGGCTTGGTGGCTGAAAATCTCCCTGAAATCCTATCATCCCCAAGCCTGCGAGCAAGAATAAAAGTCGAGTGGAAAAAAAATCATGAGAGCTGTACCCGATAAGATACCAAACTTGTTCTCTTACAAGTAAACTCGTATTTCAAAGCATGTTGGACTAGTATCAAAGTACACAAAATAACATATATTACTATAGTGATTGCATGTTTAAAGATCACAATCACCATAGTCACATTGAGATATGACTCTGACATGTCATTATGTGACATCTAGACGTCAATATCAAGGTTGCTATGTCCTATACAACTTATTCTCTTACAAGTACCCATCTATCTGAGTTGAATACAATATCATGAACTAAGAGGCATTGTCATCACTCAACATACATGTTACTCTTATGTATTATTATCGACATATAATATCCATAATAATAACTGACCAGGAACATAAAAAGAATGGGTAATATTATTAATACATATAATCTCATGTTCAAATCCTCAACCCAAACTAGATTTCATGGAGTCTATGCATTCTTAGGATATTATTAGGCTTTCATTATATCAATTCTATAACAAACACAATAAGTGAAATTGCATTTTTATTAATAATAAAATCAAGTAAAAATATCCCTTTTACAACTGTCAGATGATGGCTCTTAGGGTGTATAATCATCAGTCTTCCACTTGCACTAGAGACAATCACTAAACCCAAGTCCTATCAATCTAACATGACCATCATGTTTCTATAATGAGAGTGCTTTAATTAGGGTATCGACAACATTGCTTTAATTTGGTATTGTATAAAGTTTTATATCTCCTTGATGTATGATCTCACACATGAGATGGTAATGCCTGAGTGTGTTCTTGGAACACTAATACGATTTTGGTTCCTTATCTTATACACCAACTCGATTATTGTGACAATAAAGCTCTATTGCATTTTCAATGGCAGGGACCACCAAAGTTTATTAATGAACTTTTTGATCCAAATTTCTTCTTTTGCTGCACTAAATGAAAGAATCTACTCAATGTTTATTGTAGAATCAACCACCATCTCTTGCTTGAAATTCTTCCAGGTAACAACTCTTCCACTGAATCAATATATGAATCTGGATTGTGAACGACAATCATCCTTGTAGGTTTGGAAGCTTGTGTTAGTAATTTTTTTTACAATCAACTCTTCCACACCAACATAAATTAGAAAATGGTGCTTATTTTATCTCAAGTACTTAAGGATGTTCTTCAAAGCTATCTAGTAACCATCACTTGGATCAGATTAGTTCCTGGTAGTCATTCTCAAAGCATATGAGACATTTGGGCGTGTACATATCATTGCATACATGACAAATCCAATTGTCAAGGCATATAGAATCTTAATCATGTACTCCCACTATTCCGAAGAGATAGCATTGAGTTCCAGGGAGACTTATTCTAGGAGACATGGGTAAGTCTCCTCTCTTAGAATTATACATGCTAAACCTCTTTAGCTCTTTTATAGTGTATGTACTTCATCTTTGGCCAATAAGCCTACTATACTTATCTTTATAGATATTGATTCCTAGTAAGTAGGATTCTTCACCTAAGTCCATCATGGAGAAGGTATTCCTAAATAGTTTTTAACCAATTGTAGAGTAGGATTGTCATTTCCCATCAATAGTAAGTCATCTATGTATAATAGAAGAAATATAATCATGCTTCCACTAACCTTTTTGTAAACACAAGGTTCATCTTAATTTTTGATAAATCCAAACTCTTTGACTGTCTCATCAAATCAAAGATTCCAACTCCAACATGCTTGCTTCAATCCATAGATTGACCGTTGTAGTTTACAAACTTTATTGGCTTCATCTAAAGCGATAAAACCTCTAAGTTGTGTTATGTAAACATCCTCTAGATGATTGTTCTTAAGGAAATATATTTTAACATCCATTTTTGAAATCTCATAGTTATGATAAGTTGCAAAGGTATGCTTGATCATGTTGGATTTAACCTAGGGAAAAAGGTAAAAAATTTCCATTGTAGTCGACACCTTGAACTTGTTTAAAACCTCTTGCAACCAATTTATCTTTGTAGGTTTATGTATTACCACTATGTCTATTTTCTTCTTGAAGACCCATTTGGTTTTACCCCTTCAGGTAGATGCACCAAGGTCCATACCTTGTTGGTATATACAAGAGTCCATCTCAGATCCCATGGCTTCCAACCATTTCTCATAATTTGGTCTCGAAATAGCCTCATTATAGGTGTTGGATCATCATCCTCAATGGTCAACACTCCATCTTCTTGAGTCATGAGATATACATATCTCTCTGTCTAAAGATGTGCCCTAATAGACTTTCAAGGTTATCATGTTACAATAGGGACTTGAGGTTCCACAACAACTTTTAGCTCCAATTGAATCAAGCTATCTTTAATTCAGAATATTAATAACCATTTGTTGATTGCAAAATTCATTTTCCTTATGTGTGTGACCCAGTAGTTCATAATTACGTTGGTAGTGATGTTCAATATAACACAAGCAAATATTGGTGTCTACCACACATCATTGCCACCCAAGTAACAAGAATGAGTTGGAGAGCAACTACAACGTGTAAAGTGACTAATGTAACCATTATCATATAATCCTTTTGACATAGGTATCTATATTAATACTAAGGCATGGATTGTTATCCTCTTAACACTCAATATGTTTTCCTTGAACAAGAGTAGACTATTCAAGATATTGTGAGATGAATATCACATATTTGCCACATGAGCATGGCCATGCATTTCATAATCTCACTTATTAACTAGATGGAGATATCACTGTAAAAGAGGGACAAATTCCATCTACATTACTCACATAATTTCTCACTTGTTATAGTGTACCCAATTACCACCTTTTTGGAAACTCGTATTTCAAAGCATGTTGGGCTAGTGTCAAAGTACACATAAAAACATGTATCACTACAATGATTTCATGTTTAAGGATCACAACCACCACTCCCACATTGAGATATGACTCTGACATGTCATTATATGACATCTATCTAACAATATCAAGGTTACTGTATCCGGTACAACTTGTTGTCTTACAAGTACCCATCTATCTGGGTTGATGTCAATATCATGAACTAAGATACATAGTCATCACTCAACATACATGTTACTCTTATGTATTATTATCATCATATAATATCCACAATAATAATCAACTAGGAACATAACAAGATGAGTAATCTTATTATTACATATGATCTCATGTTCAGATTCTCAACCCAAACCATATGTCATGGAGTTTAAACATTCATAGGATATTATTAGGTTTATTCACTATATCAATTCTAAAACAGACATAATAAGTGGAATTGCCTTTAATTGATAAACCAATTATGTAAAAATATCCCTTTTACAATCTTCACATGATGGCTCTTAGGGCTTATAATAACCAATCTTTCACTTGCACTAGAGCTAATCATAAAACATAAGTTTGATTGATCTAACATGACCATCATGCTTCTATTATGAGAGTGCTTTAGTTAGGGGATCAAGATCATTGATTTTATTTGGTACTCTGCAAAGATATGTATCTCCTTGTTATACGATCTCACACATGAAATAGTAATGCCTGAGTATGTTCTTGGAACACTAATGCGATCTGGGTTCCTTATCTTATGCAACAACTCCATTATTGTGACAGTAAAGCTCTATTGCATTTTCAATGGCAAGGACCATCCGAATTTAGTAATGCACTTCTTGACCCATATTGCTTCCTTTGCTGCACCGAAGGAAATGATCTACTCCATGCTTATTTTAGAATCACTCACTATCTCTTGCTTGAAATTCTTCCAGCTTACATCTCTGCCACTTAAGAAAAATAAGAATATGGATTGTGATCAATAATCACCCTAGTAGGTTTGGAAGCTTATATCAGTAAAACATTTTACAATAAACTCTTGCACACCACCATATATTAGAAATTGGTCCTTAATTCATCTCAAATACATAAGGATGTTCTTCACAACTATCTAGTAACAATCACTTTGATCAGATTGGTTCCTGCTCGTATGCTCAAAGCATATGAGAAATCTAGGAAAGTACATATCATTGCATACATGAAAAATCTAATTGTTGAGGCATATGGAATCTTAATCATGTGCTCCCACTATTCCAAAGAGATAACACTAATATCTAGGGAGACTTATTCCATGATATGTGGGTAAGTCTCCTCTCTAAGAATTCTGCATGCTAAACCTCTTTAGCTCTTTGTTCTATTTAAGTACTTTGGCTTAGGATAATAATCATTATATATTTATCTAAATAGATCTTGTTTCCTAGTATGTAGGATTCTTCAACTAAGCCCTTCATGAAGAACGTATTCCTAACCAATTTTTAACTAATTGTAGAATAGGGTTGTCATTTCCCATCAAAATTAAGTTATCTATGTACAATATGAGAAATATAATCATGCTTCCACTAAACTTCTTGTAAACATAAGGTTCGTCTTCATTTTGGATAAATCCAAACTCTCTGGCTGTCTCATCAAAACAAAGATTCCAACTATAACATGCTTGCTTCAATCCATAGATTGATCGTTGTAGCTTACATACTTAATTGGCTTCATTTGAAGTAATAAAACCTCCAAGTTATGTCATGTACACATCCTCTAGAAGATTCTTATTAAGGAAATCTGTTTTAACATCCATTTTCCAAATCTCATAGTCATGATAAGTTGCAAAGGTAAGCTTGATCATGTTGGATTTAACCAAGGGAGAAAGGTGAAAAAATTTCATTGTAGTTGACACCTTGAAATTATTTGAAACCTCTTGCAATCAATCTACCTTTGTAGGTTTATGCATTACCACTATGTCTATTTTCATCTTGAAGACCCATTTAGTTTCACCCCTTCCAGGTAGATACACCAAGGTCCATACCTTGTTGATATACTTAAAGTCCATCTAAGATCCCATGTCTTCAAGCCATTTCTCAGAATCTGGTCCCCCAATAGCCTCATTGTAGGTGTTACATCATCATCCTCAATGACTAACATTTCATCTTCTTGAATCATGAGATATCCATATTTGTCTGGCTCAAAATGTTCCCTAATGTTTTTTAAGGTTATTCTATTACGATAGGGACTTTAGTCCCCACAACAATTTTTGGTTCAAATTGAATCAAGCTATTTTAGATTCATGTTCTAACCATTTGTTGATTCCAAATTTCAATTTCCTTATGCATCCTTATGTGTTTGACCCAGTAGGTTCCTAATTACGTTGGTAGTGATGTTCAAAATAACACAATCAAAGATTGGTATCTACTGCACATCATTGCCACCCAAGTAATATGAATGAGTTGGAGAACAAGTACAACCTGTAAAGTGACTAATGTAAGCATGACTGCATAATCCTTTTGACACAGGTATCCAAATTAAAACTAAGAAATGAATTGTCATTATCATAACTCTCAATTTGTGTTCCTTGAACTAGAGAAGACTATTCAATATATTGTGAGATGAATATCATATATAGACTCACATGGAAATGGCCATGCATTTCTTATTCTCACTTAACAAGTGGATGGAGATATTACCCTAAAAGAGGGATAAATTCCACCTACATCACTCATAGTATTGCCCATATGTCACAGTGTACCCAATCATCACCTTTTTGACAACTCATATTTCAAAGCATGTTGTGCTAGTGTCAAATTACACAAAACAATATGTATTACTAAAATTATTTCAAGTTTAAGGATCACAATCACCATTATCACATTGAGATATGACTCTGGTATGTCATTATATGCCATCTATTTATCAATATCAAGGTTGTAATGTCCTATACAACTTGTTCTCTTACAAGTGCCCTTGTATATCGGTTGATACACAATATCATGAACTAAGTGACATAGTCATCACTCAACATACATGTTAGTCTTACATATTATTATCATCCTATAATATCTACAATAATAATCGACTAGGAACATAGCAAGAATTAGTAATCTTATTATTACATATGATCTCATGTTCATATCCTCAACCCAAACCATATGTCATGGAGTCTAACATTCTTAGGATATTATTAGGTCTATTCATTATATTAATTCTAAAACAAACACAATAAGTGGAATTGCCTTTTATTAATAATCAAATCAAGTAAAAATATCCCTTTTACAATCATCACATGATGGCTCTCAGGGCGTATAATGAACAGTCTTCCACTGTACTAGAGCCAATCAGTAAACCTAAGTTTGATCCATCTAACATGACCATCTTGTTTCTATTATGAGAGTGATTAGTTAGGGGATCAACAACGTTGCTTTTATTTGGTACTCTACAAAGATTTATATCTCCTTGCTATACGATCTCACACATGAGATGGTAATGACTGAGTATATGCTAGGAAAACTAATGCAATCTAGGTTCCTTATCTTGTGCAACAACTCCATTACTGTAGTAGTAAAGCTCTATTGCATTTTCAATGGTAGGGACCACCCGAGTTTAGTAATGATACACGTTGCTTCCTTTGCTGCACTGAAGGAAACAATCTACTCAATTTTATTTGTAGAATCAACCACTATCACTTGCTTGAAATTCTTCATGCTTATAGTTCTACCACTTAAGGAAAATACGAGTCTAGATTGTGATTCATAATTTTCCTTGTAGGTTTGAAAGCTTGTCTTGGTAAAACATTTTACAATCAACTCTCCCACACCACCATAAATTAGAAATTGGTCCTTAGTTCATCTCTAGTACATAAGGATGTTCTTCACAACTATCTAGTGACCATCATTTGGATTAGATTGGTTCCTACTCATCATGCTCAAAGCATATGAGACAATTGGGCCATACATAACAGAGCCAATTGTCGAGGCATATGGAATCTTAATGATGTGTTGCCTCTATTCCAAAGAGATAGCATTGAGTTTTAGGGAGACTTATTCCATGAGACATGGGTAAGTCTTCTCTCTTAGAATTCTACATGCTAAATCTCTTTAGCTTTTTGTTAGTGTATTTACTTCATCTTTGGCCAATAAGTCTTATACATTTATCTCTATATATCTTGTTTCCTCATATGTATGATTCTTC